>JAJOOR010050402.1:0-12161 GCA_036250505.1 Solanum acaule | reverse complement strand
CATCAAGAATCGTGGTTGAGTTCAAAGGTTAGTTTTTTCTTGATTTTATTTTGTTAGCTTTTCGAAGAAAGGAGCAATTTAACTTATGATAATGGAGGTTTTTTTTTCCAAACATGAAGAACAATAATAAAGAAGAAGACAATGGAGTTAATATTTATTTTTTCAAGTTTATTTTAACACATGGCCAATTTTTATTGGTCAGTGCTGTCTAAAAACTGCACCCACGCGCCTAACATAGGTGAAGTCACGGACTCAGCCACGTAGGCCGAAAAGTGGTAAAAAATTAACTAAAAAATAAGTTTGGGGGGTAATAGGACCTTAGTAAAGGTTAGGTGTGTCTCAGGGATTTTAGGCATAGGCTGGGGGGGTACTTATGCATTTTCCCTATTATCTTCACAAACAATATTACTTCCTAATAAGTTGAATTGTCTTAGATAACATGTGAATTACCAATGATCTATTTCTCAAATATTTAACTTTTGTAAATAGATTATCTTCTTCCTAATTACAAGAGTTTTAGCCATCAAAGATGTCCTGATTTGTTAGATGTGAATATCATAATTGTATAAAACAAGGGAAAAGGCTCAAATATAGCATCGTACTTTGCAAAATCATTCTTTCTTTGTGGCCTCTTATTAGATGTCCACGTCATCGAAATTAAACGGGTCAGAAAAAGTTCAAATATGATATCGAACTTTGAGAAAAGGTTCACCTATTCCATCCGTTATTAGTTGAAGCCAACTATGCCATTGTATTTATAGAAAGGACCCATTCGTGCTACTTTTCAACGGTCAGATTTGATGGTTTTGCAAAATCATTTTTTCCATCATATAAATAGATATATGAAATTAATACTAGATACTTCTATGATACATATGAATGTACTTGTATGATACATTATATATTGATAATAGATACATCAAATTAATGAATTTATTATTTTAAGAGTAATAAAATGAAACTTATCAAATTACATGACCAAGATATACATGTTTATGACTTTTATTAATAATATAATAAAATGAAATTAATTAAACATAGATATAATCCTTGATTTTCGCCTTATTTTAAGGGATTTAATTAATTTAAATTTTTTGAATTAATTATCCATGTATTTTGAAAATCCTCCGTAACTCCTCTAATAAAGGAAATCCGTTACAACCAATAAATTCAAATAAATAAAATATGTATCTCAATTTTAAAATTTGGCAGATACATGTATCTGACAGATTCAGACTCATGTATCCTAAGCACAAAATATGGTAGATGAAGTACTATTTGAAACTATCACGAATCTTAGTAATTAGGACCTAAACTAGAGGGATTCATGTAGTTTTCCCTTTTAAGTTATCTTCAATTTAGCCCAATATTAATCTAATTCTAGCCCATATTATGCGTCAGGACTTGGATCTCGAGTCTTGAATAGCTGGTTTTGAATAAAGATTGGATCGAGTCTTGAGTCAGGATTGACGCTTAGGTGTCACTCCTGAGTCTCAATTGCTAGAGCTAGACCTGGTTCCTGAGTCTCGAGTTCGTTTATCTAGTCTCACCTATGGTAAGGGATTGGATCTCGAGGCTCGAGTCTTAGGTTCCGAGTCAAATTTCTAGAAATGGGTGGACCAAGCAATTTTGAACTTCCAAATGCCTTAGTGGCTGGACTGTAAAAAGGTAATAAGGCAAATAATATTTGTTGCCTAAGCTTACGCGGAGGGTGAATTCCTCGACATTTCTCTTTGACAAGAAAAGTATCCAACAATCAGTATTTGGAAATCTTATCAAGTTAGAGCCTCTAAGATTAAACCTCAGTATAGATCCTTTATGGAGTAATAAGACTTGGTAAATGATTGTCTAAGCTTCTTGAGCATGTGCAAACAACTTGAAAAAAGTGATAATCAAACGCAAGCTCTTGATGTGTGACCCCTTTATACCTCCAATCTTTTGATAAGCTACTAGTCTTCACTGCATCTTTCAAAGGCAATCACCCTAGAATTCCATCCAAAATATTGCAGGGAAAGTTGCTAATTGTATCTATACCAGATCTGCTAGTACTACTCGTGGTCAAGTACTAACGAGAGTTTGTAGGCACTTCTGAAAGTTGAGATTAGGAAAGTTAACCAATAGTACTAAGCCAATGTAGTTATCAACTTTCAAAGTATTCAATATTCTTTGGAGAATTTCGATATAGAGACAATATTCAAATCTACATGAATACAAGTTTTATGTTTAAGCAAGTATGTATGCATAGCCTTACATGACTAATAATTCAATAATTTCAACTACATACAAAAACCTTTAGGTTCCTTTTTATTACATTGAGAAACTCAATTTTGAGGAACATCCATCCGAAAAATAAATTATTTTCCTTTATGAAGAGATCAAACAAACAATGAAATAAAAAAGGAAAATAAGAATCTCGGATAAACAATATTGTTATTGCTACAAAGACGGATCAATCTCATGAATGATATATAAATTCTACATTAGGTGATGCTCGAGGGAATCGCTTCATCTCCTCCATCATTTTCATTCCCCTATGACGGATTTCTGCCGAAGTTGCAATGTATATTTTCTCAAGTGCAGTTGCATATGCCAATACATGCTTCAAGAATTCCATTTCAGTTTTATTAACCCACATGAGGGTCATATCCACACTTTTGAGCCACTTCATTGCACTATGGGTCATTGTCATTTCTTGGGATAGCAAGGGATGTGTACATGCACACGATGTGTAGGCATACGACTTGAGAAGGGAAAAAGAAGATTAATTATAAGATCAAAGAAGCTAAAAATCAACATATTTACAATCAAAAGATGAAAAATGAGACATACCGTAATTAGGAGCCTTTCTATGTTGGGGCAGCGGTTGATCAAGTCAAGAACATATGCAACCCACTCAACCTCAGAAAAGATCAAATTCTTGAAATTCAAAATTTTGATGTTGTGTAGTGTTAACTGAGGCTCTGGTACCGTAAAGGACTAAAACAAAGTGTGAAAAAATGAGCTAAAATTACGAGGAAAATCCAGTAGTGCATCAAACAAACATCTCAATGATAGTGATTACCTCTGACATGTTAAAAGGCATGCCCAATACAATTTCCTGAAGCAGAGGGGTTCTTCTAAAGCAAAGGGGATTTGCTGTGCTGCTGAATTTGAAGATTTTTAGATTGGGGGCCTCAATAATGAAGCTATCAAACTCACTACAGCAAACCATCGATACATGCTCAAGTAATGGGCTACTTGAAAGGAGGACTCGAAATGACATGAGCTCGAAGGTTACAAATTGAAAGTTAAGGGTAACAAGACTTCGAAAACCTTTAAAGTTGGGAAGAGGGTTGAATTCACAACTATTAAGATCCAGGTGCTTTAGATCCTGAAATTTGAATAGATGAGAAGGGAGGCGACAACATGTAAGAAATGCAAGTGATAATTCCTGGACATTTTTGCTCGACAAAAACAGAATCCAGGTATCAATATCAGAAAAAAGGTTGGAGCTAGGGACCAAGAGGCTAAATTTGCGTACTTCTCCTTGATGCATCAATAGGACTTTATAAATACTTGTTTTCAGGAGGATTTCTTTATTGATGTTATAATCAAACACTAGTTCAGAACGTACTACCCACTTGTACCTCCATTTTGTTGACAAAACACTTGTCCTTACGGCATCATGTAAAGGCAAGCATCCTAATATCTTCTGAAGAAGATCACGAGGCAAACTGCTAATCCTATCTGCACCAGAGCTTTCTCCACTGTTCTTATTCATGGATCTCTGTGAATTGAGAATCTGGTGGTCAACAAATTATCATAAGCATCTTATATAAGTGAATTTTAAAAAAAAGAAGAGAATTAATATGTGAATTTCCAAAATAGTAAAACATGACCACATACGACTTTTCACCCGATCCCTAATCACAATCGGAAAGTGTTATCTAGTTCATTGTCAATACAAAAGCACATCAGAATCAGATAAGCTAGAAAATTTGACCTAGATTTTGCTGAAGAAAACCAATAGTCAATATACCCGAAAAATGGTCAGATCTGTTATCTACCAAGTTTCAAACTTTGTGCCACTGTTGGGATTTCCCTGGAAATACAGAGTTGTAAGAATCCTGACTCCGCCACTGCCTGTACAGAGTTGCATCCAGAGGCTTATCAACAATAGAGTCTACTGAGAGAGATCAAAAGTTGCCGCTTAATGTTTAGCAGAATACACCACAGATAGATTGAAATGTACCATCTATATTTTCTTACTTCTAACCAAAAAGTAGGAGAGATTTTGGGAAATGAGTGTTGTTGTAAAATGAAAAGGAATCACAAAAGAACAAGAGGAATCACAAAGGAAATGAGTCTTTCGCCTCTCCTCCCTGTCTCAATTCTGATAGATTAGCTTCTTCCTTAGTACAAACTACTATTTGTGAGTAACAAACACTTTTCTATCGCAGACCGGGTGAAAAGTCAAATGTAGTACTATCAAGCGGTTTGAAACAGGGGAAATATATTATCAAATGGTGAATTTTCCCTGGTTATCTACCTGTTAACCTTTAGAATGTTATATTCCTTTGTGAAAAACAGTTGATCTCATGTTTCTATGTTTACCACTATATTTTGTCTAGTGGTAAGTGTGCCGCCCCAGTTGCGTGGATTAGACATACATCTTGAAGATTAAGACTAATAGTCTTCGCAAACCCTTTGAAGTCAGGTGGAGGGTGGAAGAAGCACATATCAAGTTCCACATGTCTTAGTTGCTGGAATGTAAAAAGATAGGTAAATGATATTTGTTGCCTGAGAATATTTGAAGGGTGAATTCCTAGACAATTTTTTTTTACAAGAAGAGCATCTAGTAATAAATATCAGGAAGACATGTCAAATTAGGACATTGAACTGTAAATTTTAGTATTGGTACTTGATGTAGTCGTAGGACTTGGTAAATGATTGTCTTGGCTTCTTGGTTGTCGTTGAAAGATGTGAAAAACTAACTACAAAAATCTAGTTCTGAACGTGTTACCCATTTGTACCGCAAGTCTTTTGACAAGATACTGGTCTTCATTGTATCTTTCAAAAGACAAGCTCCCTAGAATTTTATCCAGGACATTACACGGCAAATTGCTAATTGTAGCACTCTTCATGGTTTAATACACACGTTTGTACACAACTCTAATAATTCAAATCTGAAATAAAGAAAATATCCAAATTCTCATAATTACACATTTCAACAATGTATGCATAGTCTTTTATAACTACTAGTTCACATTTTCGATTGCATAGAAGTTTATCATTTTGCCAATATAGAAGGGAGAAAATAATTAATGATGAATGAGAAAGTACCTGAAAAATGTTGGTTGGAGACAATAATGGTGAAAGCATGAATTTAATCTAGCAGATTCAATAATGTGTGTATATATATACATAAAAGGATATTTCACCTCAATACACAGTACATTTTTTTGGTGAGGCGGACTAGGAAGCTATTTCCATTTCTAGAAAAAGATCTTGTAGATATCTATTCTTTGCAATTGGAAAACCTTCATTAGATCAATTAGCTCATGCTCATCTTTGGAACGTCAGCTATTTCCATTTCTTGAAAAAGATTTTATAGAAATTTATACTTAACATATGAGATATCTACTCTTGCAAATTTTTTTCACCCAAATCCACCCTGATTACTATCTGAATTTTGAATAGATCGGAAGAAAGCATAAATAGGCCCCAAAAATCATTAGGAGTTCCGCCCCTACGACTTTTGTCTAGTGGTAAGTGTGCTGCCCATGTTGCATGGATTAGACATATATCTCGGGTTTGGGTTTGCAACCGATGAAACCTACTATTTAAGCCGAGAAGAATACACATCCAGATTATATTCTTCTCAGCTTAAATAGTAGGTTTCATCAGTTGCAAACCACGATTTATGCCTAATCCACACAACACGGACAACACAAGTACCACTAGACAAAAACCCTAGGGGCGGAACTCCCAAGGATTTTGGAGCCTATGTCTGCTTACTTCCAATTTGTTTATAATTCTATAGTAATCTGGGTGGATTTTGGTAAAAAAAAATTTGTTAAAGTAGATATCTCATATGTTATGTATAGATTTCTGTAAAATCTTTTTATAGAAATGGAAATAGTTGTCTGACATTCCAAAGATAGAGAATGAGCTAATTGCTCTAATGTAGGTTTTGCCAATTGCAAGAATAGATTTCTACAAGATCTTTTTCTTGAAATGGAAATAACTTCCTTGGCTCCCCTAGCCAAAAAAAAATGTGATGTGCATTTAGGTGAAATATCCTTATAGTTGTATATACATTTACATTATTAAATCTTCTAGATTAAATTCATGAAAGCACCATTGTTGTCTCCAATCAACATTTTCCTCATACCCTCTCATTCATCATTATTTTTCCCTCCGATAATGGCGAAATGATAAACCTCGATGCAATTGAAAAAGTTGAACTAGCTAGTAGTTATATAAGACTATGCATACATTGTTAAAATGTGTATTTATGAGAATTTGGATATTTTCTTTATTCCAGATCTGAATTAGTAGAGTTGTCTACAAACTTGTGTATTAAACCACGAAGAGTGCTACAATTTGCCCTGTAATGTCCAGGATAAAATTCTAAGGAGCTTGCCTTTGAAAGATGCAGTGAAGACTAGTATCTTGTCAAAAGACGGGAGGAACAAATGGGTAACATGTGCACAACTTGATTTTCTTAGTGATTTTTCACTTCTTTCAACAACAATAAAGTAGCCGAGACAGGCATTTACCAAGTCCTATGAATCCATCAAAGACCAATAATAAAATGTACCACTCCAAGATTATCCTGATATCCCTCTATTTGACGTGTTATCTTGATATTTATTACTGGATGCTCTTCTTGTCAAAGAAAACTGTCTAGGACTTTGCTCTTCAAATATTCTCTAGCAACAAATATCATTTACCTTCTTATCTTTTTACATTCCAGCAACTAAGACATCTGGAACTTGATATGTGATTCTTCCACCCTCCACCTGATTTCAAAGGGTTAGCAAAGCCTATTAGTCTTAATCTTCAAAGTGTCATTTTTTATCTAACAATATTTAGGTCTCTCATATCCAAATGCCAATTGCTTGAAAGTTTGAGGTTGACTAGGTGCACCGAATTTGATATTCTTGAAATTGATGCCGCCAATCTCAAATGCTTCGACTTTCTTGGAACGTCAAAGTCCATTTGCTTCAAGAATGCCCCGATGCTTAGAAGCGTCACTGTGTGGCTCAACTCAAGTTACGAGTTTTGATGGATCCGTCACCTTTTTGTTCTAATCTTACAAAGTTATTCCATTTACATGCCTTCCCTGGAACTAGGCGATTCATCATTAGAGGTAGTGTACATTTGTGATGATATTAAGTATAGTCGACTAATGAAAGTTGGTACATATCATAACCTGATAACCAAATGATGTATCTTTAACCAATTTTTGACTTGCTTCTAGTACTTGACTAAGGGAGGTATACCAGAGAGTCCGCCGACTGCTCTAAACAATGTCAAATCTCTCTGTATTTTGGACATGTCTTTCAGAATTGTTTAGGAGGTTTCAAGTGCAGTTTACTTGATTACAAGCTGCCCAAAATTACAAGAACTTACAATTGAATGTGTTAGCACTCTCCTACTTTCTCATTGAACTTATTAATATGGTTTCTTCCCGCCTAACTCTTATCAAAAATATTTTAGGAAGTAGTAGGCATTGTTGTGGAACCTGTTATACAATTCTTATGAGCCAAATCAATCTCGTGTGGTGCTGTGAATCTGCTTCAAAGTGTGGAGATGCGTTATTTTATTGGATTTGAGATGGAAATGGAATACATGAAATTTATGTTGGCATGTGCACCTGTACTGTACTTGTGGAGATCTTCATTTGGAATATTGGGCACTTTCATCGGGGTACACAGATGACGGATGAGATGAAACAATTCCATCAAGAATCACCCAATGTTAGATTCATGTATAGGTATGGAACTTGATTTGTACTTATTCATAGATGATCTTGATTTATTCGATTCAATTTCCTTTTGAGATCCCGATATGACCTTGCTTAATTCCAACACATTTCTACCAATAGCAATTGAGGTAAATTTGTCTTAAATATCCGCTTTCCCTTCAACATCAATCGATGAAGTTAATTTCTTATACGATCATCAAATAATCTGTCAATGCCACTTTTTCAAATAAGAAAGTCATTCAACTATTTCCTTAGCTTTTGTAAACTATTGTAGGAAATGAATTTCTGTTATGCTTTTGGAATAGGAAATGTGTGATACTTTAGTACTCATGAAAAACATGGTGAATTGAATCAATAATGTTTACAATTTGTACATAAAGAATGAAAACAGTGTAATTTCCTCAAGCCTACTAAATATTGCATAAATAGAAATTGTAACTTTGAGTTGAATAGAACTTTTATAGAAGGCTACTGTATCCACATCAAGGTGACATGATTCGAACCTATGACCTCTGTACCTAGTTCCAAGAATTAACAATTCAATCAAATATTTTGATCCTATGGCATATCATATGGAGAAAAAAAGGGATCTTCAATATTTTTTTTAGATTTATTGCTAGTATCGAATGAGTCAATCAACTATGTTAGTTAGTATTCATGAACTTAATTTTCGTGAGCCACTTTCAAGAAAAGAATTATACTAAGATTATTTAGTTATGAATTCCTACGAAGAAAAATATAAAGATATACCTTGTTTTTATTATTTATTTTTTAATTCAAACACTAGAAATTGTATACCAACATTTGTGTGAAACTACGTACAACTAAAAAAAAACTGGATTTAGCGACGGACAACATTTGTATTTAAACAATAAAACCCATTGCTAATTCAACTTAGTGATGAATTATCGACAGATTTTCATTAGCAACAAGCAAAGTAGAGAGTGACGAAGTTCGTAGTAGTTAGGCTATAAAATTATCTATATCATTGATCTGCATTATTGAGAATCAAATACATTTTAGGAAAAAAAAGTTAATTAGAGTCCAAATTCAGAAAATCAAAATATGGACATAAAATATAATATTGCCTATTTGGGACATTCTAACATGGTATCACTTTTAGTGCTTTACCTCCTTCTTTTTCCAAAATTATCATGATTTTTTATTGCCCTTCCAAATATAAAAACGTCAAAGATTATAATGATAAGAGAATCATTATGAACTTATAGAAATGGACATTCCAAATACGTACCGACACATACATACTCCCATTAAACAAAATTTAAGGCCAAATTTCATTACATAGAAAGTGCTTAATTAATTAAAAATATAAATTAAAACTAAATTTATAAGTGTTTGGTACAATCAGTAGGCAAGAAAGAGAGTTTATGATTCACAAGATCATATCCAACAAGGAAATTCATCTGTGCCAAATTTCCATAAATAGCAAGACCATCAACACCCCCATTAACAATTAACAAACAAGTTAAATTTTCATCAACTTCTGCAAATGTACTCATAGGTAACAACTCGACATCAGCATCCGTGAAATGGAACACAATCTTAGGAAAATTGACAACGCTTTTCGTCTCGTAACATAGGGGAAAGTAATCTGAGGGATCTTTTTTCCTCTTTCCTGTCGAGAAATAATATAATAATTAGATATAACTAAAAGTGTATACTTAAAAATATAGTCACGAAATTTAATTTTACCTTTAATCTTTTCCACCAAAGTTGATTCCAATTTCTTGTAAAATTCCTCAGGGACAATTGTCAATGTCGTACCAGAATCGATTATAATATTTCCCAAATCTTTATCAGCAGCAGCAGAAGAACTCATGAGTTGTGAAGACTTGAAGTACTTCAACTTCTTACCTCCAACACTAACACTCTTGAGATTTAGATAGTAGAATGTATCGGGGTACTTTCGAATAATGGGAGTTGTAAGAACGTTAGGCCCCGATACAACTGCCTTAGGACCAAAATTAATTTTACTTGTAATAGTGGGATCAAAAGAAAATGGTAATGATAAATCCATTGGGATTAAACAATAAGAGAATTTCCCATTAATTTGTTTATCAAGTTGTTTAATAAAGGAGACTTTTGAACCTCCTAATCCAACAATCCCAGCAGTAAAATTGTTGAAAGTGCCACCATTATCATGTCCACAACCAAAAATAACTTGTGGAATTGAAATATTATGGACCTTTTCATTGGTTTTAGATGTTGTTGATGCAAATGTGAATGTCTCAGAAGCAATATCACCAACACTATAAGAATTATCACCATAATGCATCTCATATTGACAAACATTTTTTCTAACACAAACTGTTTCTCCCACTGCCTCACATTGTTTACTATGACATCCAATGATTTTATAAGTTGAGCTTTTTCTAGGATTGAAAAGGGGAAAGATTTGGTCAAAACATTCAGTACAAGGCTTGCATTGTATCCATGTCAAGTCACTACCAGTGTCAGCAATCGCAAAGGTTTCCCTTGGGGGCGTACCAATGGAAATTTTCATTAAATATTCTGCGGGTATTGGAACAATGTCTGATTGAATATCGCGTTTGAAAGGTGTGGTGGGATGGATGGAGGCTTTTGTGAAGAAAGATGCTCGGGAAAAAGATCGGTGGCATGCATCTCGGAGGCGTTGAGAAGGGGTGATGGAAGGGTTGTAGTAGGGAGAAAGAGGAGAATCGCGATGGATAAGATCAAGAGTGAATCCATCTAAATCATGGTTGGTTTTGGCCTTTCTAGAAGAAACTAAAGCAAGTTGAGAGAAAGACAAAAAAACTAAAATGGATAAAAGGAAAAAAACTTTAGAATTCATTTTCATGGCTGAGGTTTAAGGAGAATAATAAATTTTAGAAGAGTGATTTATGAATAATAGAAGTTGCTAATTAGTGTCATTTTATAGGGCAAAAATAAAAGAAGAATGAATGCATTAAGGAAGATTAATGTTAGTATGGAAAAAAATGCACGTAAGGATATTAATTAATTTTGATGATCAGAAAAAGATATGTAATGTAGAAATTAATATTATATAGAAAATAGGAAATGGAAATATATAAATTGATTGTTGTTACAGAATGTATATAGACTTAGATCTTAATTAGTGATGTACATTGTTATATTTAGGTAGCAAATGTATAGTAAAGGTAGCAAATAATAGGAATCCCTCTTAATTTCATTCCTTAATTAGCACCTAATGTATTGTATTTATTCATTGCCCATCTACTGAAATAAGATAAGATAAGATCTTCCATTCGATCACATGGTATCAAAGCCTATAAGCTCGTGTCAATATGTTTTGACTCTGTTTCAGAAATAGGCTCTATCTTATTTTAGTAGATCCTTCTGTGTGTTTCAACGTTGGCTCTTCATTTACTGAAAAACCTCAGGTCTATTTTGTTGTTAAAACATGATTGGAAACTTTGTTCATCACTTCCAGGTTCGTTTCTCTTCTCTGACATTGAATCTGGTTTGTGATTTGTGGTTCTGCGACGGTTAATTCTACTTTGTTTCGGTTAATTGGTGTTGTGTGGACATAGTTGTTGGTTCAGGATTTCTTTCTCTTATCAACAACTGATTATTTTATTTGTGGAATCATATTGTATACATGCTTCTAGGTATATTTATTGTTGATGAGTTCGTATGTTGTTTAAATATTTGAAAAAAAGGATTAAAATTGTGGCTCTTATTTCTTCGAATAAAATAATTTTTCTTTCGGTAGAAGAGCAAGCAAAATTCTCACAATATCAAAAATTAAGGAATCTATTTTGGCTACTAAGCTTGTTGAGTTGGAAAAAAACATGTCTTATCTCTTCTTGATTTAATGGGAGATTGATCCAAGTGTCATATATCACATGACGGATAATTCTATTATATTTTTTAGCTTTCGATCACATAGAATATTCTCTCTTGTGACAATAGTTGATGGTTCCACGTGTAAAATTATAGGATTTAGGACTATCAAACCGACCTCCTCCATTACCTTGTCACTTGTATTAAGTCTACCAAAATTAGAGCCTGTTTGGATGGGCTTTTAAGCTGGTCAAACTGGCTTTTAAGCTGGTCAAACTGGCTTAAAAGCCAGTTTTTGACTTATTAAAGTGTTTGGCAATTATCAAAGTGACTTATTTTAAGTCAAAACTGACTTATTTTAAGCCAAAAGCTAAAAGCTAGG
>JAJOOR010050401.1:0-10743 GCA_036250505.1 Solanum acaule | reverse complement strand
CTCTCCCAAAAGCTTCTCTCTAGAACCCCCCCCCCCCCCCCATTGAAGAACCAAGAAGGAAATCAAGTTAGATCTTGAAGAAGGAAGCTTTTCACTACGAATTTGGAAGGATTCTACACCTAAGGTATGGGAGTTCTTCATTCTTGGTTAGCTATTACCAAGAAGCCCCTTCAACTATGTTTTCAAATTCCCCAAATCTAGGGTTTTCAAATCTAGTCATGGGTCTTCTTCCAAAACGAATTCAATTGTTTAATTAAGGTTTATTATGATTGATTTTGATGATTTATGATTGGATTAATGGAGTATTGATGGATTTTGATGAAAATCTCCCTTGGACCCATGATTTCCCTTTCTTCCTAAATTGTGAACTAAGGTGTGACTTGATTGATCATGGAGGCTTAACAATTGATTATGTTTATGTTTATTATGTTGTTGAATCATTATCTCTATCTATCTAACATGGTAATTCTAGTAAGTTAGGGTTGATCTTGATCCTTAGCCTTGAAAGGCAATTTGTTAGGGTTGCATTTGTTGATGAAGATTGTAGATGAACTTGTTGATCCACTTGAAAGGTGGAGGTGTTTAATTATGATGTAATTGCATGATCTAAGTGTGATTTTACATGTATACTTAATTAACCTAAGATTCTAGGGTTATGTCATGACAAAGGCAAATTGAGGGTTTGGATGTGAATCTCTAAGATTGAATAACTTCTTGATGAATTGTCTTAGACTAGATCACCTAGACTTGAATTGGTTTAGGGTAATGATTTTAAACATGAATTGACTTGATCATGATATTATGTGCATGTTGATGAATACTTGAAAGTATAAAGTGTCAATCATGATGTGATTAATGTATTGATGAGTTGTTGGATCATGGTATTCCCTTATCTATTGTGCTATTGCTATATGTTTGGGATGAGTTGGTCCATAGCCCTTGAAGGGCATATTGTGAAGGTTTGTGCATGTTGGCAAGATTGTGTGTGAACTCATGACTTACTTAGAAGTTGAAAGTCCTATGGCTATTGAGTATAATTGTGGTATTGTTGAAAATGTTATTTTACCCCTACCCCTACACTTGATATTGTATAAATGGTCTAGGATGATTAGAATGTTGTTGTTGTGTCATTGCAAGGACAATTACACACACACACTTCATGCATAAACATGATCATGATGTATCAATGGTGTTAATTGAAAGTATAATTCTCATATGCACCTTTACATATTATTATGCATGAAATGTACATGACCAAGATATTGTGGTGTTTATTGTAAAAGATACTCTCATGAACATGATGTGAAAGACTTATTCACTTACAAAGGATTCTAAGAAATCCATGAGCTACCATGAAACCATGATGTTTAAGTGCTATGCATTCTGCCATGAACATGATTTTTAAAGTAAATACTTAACATGTTTTCTAAAAAGGGAATTAGGCTTAGCACCGAGTGGATAGGAACAAGATATGGAAACCTCGTATCAGACGGGTTTCTAGAAGCAATCTCCCTATCCCATAACTATGTGCCCCCATAGGTCTCTTAGCTAGTGGATCCTCCTATAAGCTAACCATGTTAGTTCTATCTTAGGCAAGTAAAACACCTCTTTTCGGTGTGGGTTCATGACACCGAATTCCATGTAGCTCGCATGGTCTATGTTGGTTAAAGTTAAACTTCCCTACATGAACAAGAACAAGATCCATGACACGACATGAACAAGAACATGAGCTAATAATACAAACACAAGTCATATGCTATGATTACTTGAGGGGTCTTACTTGGTAACAGTAGGGGTATGAGACTTCATTCTTACATTGCACAAGTGAGCTTGGAGAGTGATTATGGTATGTGCTTGACAACATGATATTTATGAAGTTATTGTATACCATGCATGAACATGAACCATGAATGTGAATGTGAGCATGAACATGAGCTATATCCAATGACTTTTTAGTAGGCTTTGCTTGGTATGAGTGGGGGTATGGGACTTCACTTGTACATTGCACAAGTAGACCTATAAAAGGGTTATGGTGTGGTTTACTTATGACATGAATGTATATAAATCCATGTGTGCATGTAATGAGTTGGTATTTGGAATGACGGGCTTACTATGAACTATAAACATGATGTTTCCTTGTCTATGATTATTGACTTGGGTTGTACATTGCAAATGATGTTATTTACCATACATCGCACACGTGTTTCTTAGGAGTTGCTTAGGTGATGATTACCTAATACTGAGATGATCTTGGTATTTGACTTGTATTACCTTATGATTGGAAGCTATGTATTGTGAATATGGGGATTGGTATAATATTGATGTTAGAGAACATGCTTGTTATTATAATAATATCTCTCATGTTATAATGAAATGTATGTGAGTTGCCTTATTAGTTGCATTCTCCAACTATTTCAAAGATGATGTTCAAAAATGGCATGTAGCATGATTTCAAATGAAATGTCCCTTTTCATGCATGTTTTAATGGTTTTGTGCATGGCTTCCATACTTGGTACTTTTTGTGTTAACCCCTTCTTTCTACATTTTCTATAAGTGTAGGCTTTGGAGATATTGGATTCCATCCTCGTGGCTAGGTTCATAGGAGATCAAGATGAAGAAGATTGGTGAGTCCTCATTGTATTCGAGGGCTCAACCACATGTCCTCTATTGTCTTTAATTTTATGTTTTAGACCTTTGTAAGGGTCGTGTCCCTAAGATTTGTATTTCAAGAGTTTTATTCCAAGTATAATAGATGGTTTGAGACATAGTGTCATAAATACTCTTTCACTTTATTAAAAACTTCGATTGTAAAGAAAAGTTTTAAATTTTTCGCTATTTTCCTATGCTTTAATGTTCATGATATACTAAGGGCTTGTATAAGACTCATTCGGGGTCAAGTACGCCGTGTTACGACTAGGGGATGCTCTCGAGTCGTGACAAAAACTACGTATTTTAGGAATTAAACGATATAGTTTAGGGGTCCAACGCATAAAGAAAAGGACCAAAATAACCCTAACTTAATTCTGGCGAATCCCATCCACGGAAGGAACGACGATCCATCGTTTGACCTACCGGCCGTCGTTTGGGTCCGTAGGTCAATTCTACCCGACAGGGCTTCACTAAAACGAGCACAACTTTTTACTAGGAGATGGAATTTTAGCAAACTCGGTGGCATTGGAAAGATGATTCAATTATCTATCATTAGGTGGGTCATGGGCCACCTAATTCCTTTTGTGCTAAGGGTGATGATCATTTGAAGTTGATCCATCATTAATTTCCCTCTAGCTAGCTGTTGACCCTCACCTACGGTCCGTAGGTCCAACCACGAACCGTACTTGTCGATAGTGGGTGGGATCAAAGACTATTAAGACTTGGGCCTTAACGACGGAACCATACATATGGTCTGTAGTCCTACTTACGGTCCGTGGGTGGTTCCGTTGGTACTAACACCAGATTTTCTGAAAACTAGGATTTTCTTCGTTTTGAGATCTGAGGTGTTACATTGAGGTTGGTACGGATTGTGAACATAGTGTTGGTTATGATTGTGAATGAGATCTTTCTGAGGGTGAGGAATGTGATTATGAGTGGATGAAGGCTATTAGCAAGAAAGTAGAAGAGTAGTAGGTGATAAGTTGGAAAACTTCAAGAAATTGTAAGTTGGTATGACATTTAAGGACATTAAAAAAGGTAGACATGTTCTGAATTATTATGCATTAGCTAACAAAATGGCTTTGACTATAATCAAAGGTGATACAAAGAGAACTAGATATGATTGTGATGAAAGGTGTCCCTTTAGGTGTTTGATTTCAAAAGATGGCAAAACTGAAAGGTTTAAGATAACGACTTTCATCAATTAACACATGTGAGAAGGCAGTTTTTAATCCTAGATATGATTCAACCACTTTAGCTCAATACTTCAAGAACAAGCTTCAAAATAACTCCAAGTATAAAGTAAAAGATATGAGAAGAGAGCTTGAAAATGATTTAAAATTGAATGTGTGTTAATCGATTCAAACTTAAAATGGCTAAGAGGATGGCTCTTGAGAAGTTGGAGGGTAGTTTTATAGATGACTACAACAAACTTGAGGCTTATGCAATACAATCCCGAAAGCGATGTTTTGATAAATATCTCTAAGGATTCCCTAGCTGAAGGAAAAATAAATTTTTTGAGGATGTACATGTGTTTTGATGCTTAAAAAAGGTTAGAATTCTGGTTTGAGGCCATTAATTGGACTTTAAGGTACATTCTTGAAAGGTATATGTAAGGGCATGTTGTTGGTTGCACTAGGACCAAATTCTATAAACAGTTTCAATCCACTAGTATGAGAAATAGTGAACAAAGAAACAAGCATGACAAAACAAGCAGAACATGGTGTTGGTTCATTGAGTTATTGAAGGGGTCTTTGGACCTTAAAGATGGTGCAGGAATCACATTCATTTTAGATATGCAAAAAGTATGATTCTCAATGTTTACTTTCTATTTTTTACTATCAGATTCTCATAGTTGAATTTCATGTTCTCATTTGTTTTGTTTCACTGTTACAGGGATTGTTAGATGCTATTGACAAAGTGTTGCCGCAAGCTTAGCATAGGTATTATGTGAGACATATGGAGAGTAACTGGTGCAAAAAATGGAGGAGTGATCAAATAAGGAAGCTTATGTGGTGGTTTGCTTGGAGCTCATATGATAAAGAGTTCAAGGACCAGTTGAATAAGTTGGGAAAATTATCAAAAGATGGTGCAAGAGCAAAGCCAATAATCAAGATATTAGAAGACATAAGAGTACAAGTGATGAGATTGCTAGGGAAAATGAAAAAAAAAATGAGGACTTAGGTTAGTGATTTCGATTTGAGAATGCATGAAGTTGTACATTGACTTCAGGGCCATAGCACATGGTTGTAAGGTGGAATTCAATGAAAGATTGAGGCTATGAATTTCTGTTGCTAGAGCAAAAAAATGCACTTGCAGAATTTGGGATTTATCAGGTCTTCCCTGCCCTCATGCCATCAAAGCATTGACACATAAAAATATAAATCCCATAACTGAAATACATTGATGGTATAGCAAGAAGGCTTACATGTTATAACCTATAAAAACAACAAGATGCAACCTATAAGAGGTCAGAAGTTCTGGAAGGTTGATCCTTCAAGTGCAATGTTGCCTCTTGATGTAGTGAAACAAGTGGGTAGACCTAAAATGAAGAGAAATAGAGAACCAAACGAAGCAAGAAAAAGAAAAGTTGAATGGTCTCAGTCCAGAAAGGGCACTCAAATGAAATGTAGTAACTGTGGTGAACCAAACCACAATGTGATAGGTTGTTATAAGGTAAGCTACAAAATACTTATTGGCAATTTTCATGTTTTTTATTGTAAGCTAATTGACAATATGCTTAATAATAATAAAAATATATGAAAAATGTACTAAAAATAATGCACATTCAAGGAAGGAAAAAGACCATGTCTGGAATATGAGAACGAGGTTGGTATACAAAAGTCTACTTATCGACCACAAACTGCAACACAAGAGTTTGAACCTCCTGATGTTGAAAATGAATAAGACACACCTCTAAGATCAATGGTGATTTGTGAATCAGAGTTAAGGGGTGAGAAGTTGAAGACAGGAACTGTTCCAACTGGTACAAGAGAAATTGAATTTGCGGGAGATCACACTGGTGCCTCGATGCCAACTAATATGTCTTATTCTCCGGTCAAAATAACATGGAAGGGAAAAGAAGATGTTTCTGTTGGACATGTGCAGATGGAGGCAAAAAGGAAAAGAATCAAGATGATGGGGTTAAGGGGAGATGACAACCTACACCCGATGAAGATTCATCGTAATTTATTTTATATGTTAATTTTGGTGTTAATGCTCATGGTTAACCACAGTTGGTTGACATACAATATATCTAATAGTAATTTTTCGAGGCTAGTTCATGAGGATTAAGTTAGGTGAAATTTTTATATGCCTTTATAGAATGACATTAATGACACCTTATTTTGGTTGTGTTTATCTTATTTGTCTTTTTCAATTTATGTGGATTTATGACATCATTGCAGTATTATTGATATTTTCAAATTATTTATACAATATGTGTCATGCCTCTTAAGTAATACAGGTTACAAGGCCTAAAGTACTACAATAAGAATGTAAATTCCAAACTATAGTTTATCTTCAAGAAATTTGGTGGCTTGAGTTCCAATTTTGTGCCTATTCTTTTGACTTTGATTTGCTAAGGTGACAAAGTAGTACAAACGTTGTACCAACAAAGTTATCCAATTAAAATTGAATTATCAAATATGTTTGCTACAACATAACAATTGTTGCTATATTGAAATTAACATATCATATAAACATAAATATATACTAGAATTCAAAAGTCATGAACCACATCACACATGTTTAACGTTTTCTAAGTTAAAGATTACAAAATACACATGACAAAAGGTTAGAAATTCCTATTTCATCACCAAAAACGTGATGAATGTTGCAAAACAACACCGCAACGTAGCTATCACAATCCACATTTTATAAACTTTTTTCTTAGACTTATTGACTTCAACCTCTGCATTATCAACAACAGACTCCTCACTCTTGGTAATTTCATCTAGACGTTCATAATTTTCTTCAATAGAAGATGTCAAACACTTTTCAAAATCAGTCATTCTCGTCTCCAAAGCTTTCTTTTCACGATGAAAATTATCATTTTTCTTATTTATATTGTGGATGAGATTTGCAACTCTAAGATGGAGCGTATTATCAACCCATTTCTGATAATCACATTTATAACCCTACACAATTATGAACTTGAAATCAACAATAGCCAAAATTATAAAAATTAATGAAATTGTATGATAAATTTACATTAGACTTAGAAAACTTATAAAAGTGTCTTCCAGCATTCGTTGGAGTAAAAGCCGTGAAAATTCTCGTTGCAATATCACATTGACAGTTCATTGTCGACCGACTTGAAACACTCGAGTCCTGACTCATTTTTTTGAAACTTGAATGGTGGAAGATGACTTGAACACTCTTCTTATTGTCGTGCGAGCTTCTTGAAATGAAATCGATGGGGGTAATAAGGGCTCTCAAGACCCCTAGAGCCGCAATTTTGATGGTAATAAAGAAGAGACATGATATACGAACGGGTTAAATAGGTTGATACCTAGGTCATATAAGTTATTTAAAAGAAGTGTATTAATTTATTTATTTTTAATATAAATTCCACGTGTTAATTTAAAAAGGACGTGGCAATTCCATTTGTCATTTAAAGAAAAGGTAAATGAGCTGGATATTTCCATCAAACCAACTCACGTTTATAAGGCATATCTATGCGAAAATTTGGACGACTGTAACGACCGGGTTTCGTCGTTATAGAAATACCAACGGGGAAAAATTTGGGGCCAAAAAATCTTTTTCGTAGTATTTGGATTTTCCCAACCTTATCCAGATTTGGAGGAAATCAAAGTCACCAAGGTATAAGGAAATCTGGTAACAATCAAGTGGAGTAATTATGGTTTTGATTGCATGAGTGGTTAGATAACTTGTTAAGGAATCTGTACGACTTCACGGAATTGAATTTGGGTGAGTATATCTCCAGGAATCGATCTTAGCGTGAAGGGTATTTTCTGAGAGTTGTGGGTTAGAAGTGTGTTGTGGAATGGGGATTTGGAATTCTTTAAAATAGCTTTCTATTTCGATAATGCCGCTTTGGCGGGGACGCTACAACGGGATATGGGTCGTTGTGGCGGGTATGACGAGACTCAAAATCATAGGTGAAAGACGAAGGGATCACTGTTAAGCGAAAGCCGCTGGGGCGAGGTTTCTGGTCGCCTTAGTGGGGACGCTACAGTGAGATGAAAGAGCTGCAGCGGGCCCGACGCGACTTAAACTCATTAATAAACCCCTAAACGACCTCATTATGCACTTTTTGACTTTTTGAGCTAATGAACGACCCCCAGGTGACTCTTACTCGTTTCTCACTATTCTTGAGGCTAAAGGTAAGCTTTTCACTCCCCGAATCCATTTTTCAATCTGTAGAACGTAATAAAATGGGTGAATATTGATGGGGAAAGGTTTCGTGATAGATTCTATTGTTGAAACAATCCTAAATTGGATGATTGGGATCATGAGATTGATCTAGGGTTCATAGAATTGTTATAGTTTTGGGTAAGTAGCGATTGTTTATTGATTCCCGTATTATATTGATTATTTATAGACCAAGAACAAGCGGGACAAATTCGAAAAGGGAAGGATCAAGTTTCTTAGGATTTCAAGCTTGTTTCGAGGTAGGTGATGGTTGTGATTCTATGTTTTTGTGATGTATGCTTGTTCTTGCTTCATTATGATACTTGTATATGTATGAATGTTGCAATGTTGATCACATTTGTTGTAAATGAGATAGATGAAATATCATTGCCATGAAATCATGGCTTAAATGTATGATCTTGATGATGCACTTGTGTTTGTGATTATGGTGTATGAATGGGATCGGATTGCCACATTCCGGCATAACTAACTTAGATCAGATTGCCATGTTTCGGCATAATATTGGATCGGATTCCCACGTTTCGGCAAAATATTGGATCGGATTGCCACGTTCCGGCATAATATTGGATCGGATTGCCACGTTCCGACATAATATTAGATCGAATTGCCACGTTTCGGCATACTAACTGTTTGGGTTTGGGTTCCATGAGAGGACCAATGATGTGACATAAAATGTGAAATGCGTTGTTGATTCTTCATGCTGATAATATTGTATATGTTGATTTATATGCATGTAATTATAATGTTGCTTGACTTGTTTATGTTGCACTAGAGGGATAGCCGCGTGATCCTACCGGCCAGTACACTGTGGTTGTGTACTGATACTGCACTTGCTCTTATTTTGTTGAGTACAGGGCATCTTCACGCGACTATTGAAAGACCTTGCTTAGAAGATCAGTGATCGTCGCTTCGAATTCAAGGGTGAGCCAATTCTTTCGAATTGCCATAAGATTCTCTTTCATTTATGCTCATCATTTTCGGACTTAGATATTTGTTCTAGTTAGTTGATTAGTTCATTAGTTGGGGATGTATCCCTTCTTGTTTAGACTTGGATAATTTGTTTAGATGTTTTGATACATTGACTTTCAGGTTCTAGGTTGTTTCTTTCGAATTTTTTAGTATATTCTTCAGATTTCTTGTTGAAGTTTATGAGAACTTCATCAATTAGTTATTTAATATGTTTTCGTAGTTTAAATGCCTTAGTTTTTTGTTTAGTTGCTTGTTTTGAGTTGTAGTAATAGTTCTCCCACCGGAGAATTAGTGTGGGTGTCAATCACAACGGTCTGGGTCGTGACAAAGTTGGTATCAGAGCCTAGATTCGTTGATCTCGATGTACCAAAATGAGTCTAATAGAGTCTCGCGGAATGGTACGGGAACGCCTTCTTCGAGAGGCTATAGGACTTTAGGAAATCTCTATTTTTTTCTTCTCTCCTTTCGTGCTATGACTTGATTCCATTTGGTATCTAGCGATTCAAATTGGTGTTTAACCTCCTTCACTCTTCTGTTTGCAGATGGTTAATACTAGGTATAACGGTGTTAGGCCCATAGCTCCTGTCAATGCTCCAGCTAAGGAATCTGCAGCGAGAGGTCGCGGTCGAGGCAGAGGTAGAGGAAGAGCTAGGGGTAGAGGCCATGGGAGAGTAGCGCCTGCTGTGAATGAGGTACCGATTGATAATGTTCCTATGAATAAGAACCCTCTTGCACATAATGAAGAGATAGAAGAGAATATTAAGGCTGTAGATGTTGAGGAAAATGGACAAGAGGAAGAGGTGCCAGTAGAGACTGCGGTATTTCCTCCCATCGATCTGGTGTTAGCTCAGCAGATTATGGCATTCTTGAAAGGGTTGGCTGGTCCTGGAGTGCTTCCATCTGCTCAAGCAACTCAAGCTCCTAGTAATCCTCATGTTGCTAGCACTGCGCCCAAGATCGGTGGAAATGTAGGTACTGATGCTTTCTTCCGTCCTTTGTTAGGTTCTGTTATGATTGGGAACGAGCATGATATGCCCGCTTCTACAGCTAACTACTCGGGAACTCTATCTCATAATTTTCAGGATAGTCAGAGTGTCGTGCCTTCAACGGGCGGCAACCCATCTTTTGATCGTACTTGCTACAACTGTGGTGAACCTGGGCATGTGAGGAGATATTGTCCCCACCCACGGGTGTTAGATTCCGAGCAACAGTAGCAGTCTAGAGTAGTGGTACCCGCGGGGAATGGTAATAATGGTAGAGGACGTCCACAAAGTGGGCGAGGAGGTAATCAGTGAGGTAGTGGAGGTAGAGGAAATGGTAATGGTAATGGTAATAGAGGTAGGGCTAACGCGCAACCAGGCAGAAAAGTGGCTCGTCAAGATGATAGAGCTCAATGTTATGCTTTTCCGGGGAAAAATGAGGCAGATGCGTCCGACACAGTGATTACAGGTACTATTCTTATCTGTGACCGGATGACTAATGTGTTATTTGATCCGGGTTCCACTTATTCTTATGTATCTGTGTGATTTGCCTCCGAGTTTTATATGATTTGTGATATACTTGATGCTCCCATTCATGTTTCTACCCCTGTTGGAGAGTCAGACATAGTCACCCATGTATATCGAGTTTGTCCTATTTTGTTCATAGGTTTTCAGACTTGGGATGATTTGGTGATTTTTGATATGATTGACTTTGACATAATCTTAGGCATGACTTGGTTTGGGGGGG
>JAJOOR010050400.1:0-11305 GCA_036250505.1 Solanum acaule | reverse complement strand
AAATTGCCCCACCTTCTTCCACCCTTTCTCTTCTATGCCCCCCCCCCCCCCCCTCCTCTCTTTTTTCTTTTCTGATTTTCACCATTTGCAGCCTTCACTGGTCTTCTTCATTTTTTCCGACCATTTCCAGCCTTCAATAGTTGTGTTCATCTTCAACATTCATCATTTTTTTTTAAAAAAAAGAGCATACTTACCTTTTCTTCTTCGAACCCACTACTATAAATCTGCCATCGGAAAATGTTATCTTTTGAAATTATTTATTTTCTTAAGAACTCAAATGAAAAATAAAGGTTGTATAAGAGAGTTGATAGACCCACATTATTGACATCACAACTGATAGAATTCAAAATGGGTCACTTAAAATTCAAGAAATTTACATTCAATAATATGAATTGGGTTTGGAAGATTAATGAATGGCTAGTGAGGTGAGAGATGAACATGAAGGAAAAATGACTAATATGGAAGAAGAAAGGTACAATGAGTGCTTTAATGGGGAAGAAAACATTTGGGGAAGACAGCAAAATAAAGAGAACAAAAAGATTAATTTTTAAAAAATAAATAATTGAACCCACAAATTTCATTTACTTCTAAACAAGAAATTTCACATTTTTTTTAAAATTTAACTTATTAAAAAAATTAAAAACTTTAGTTAAATGCCATGTGTATGATATTACCATTCAATTTTTTTTATTATTTCACGCGCTTTTAGTAGAGTGAGTACACTCACTTTGCCAAGTCAGCTCTTAGGGTGGTATTTAATCAATTCAAAATTGTTAAGAGGGTATTTAAACGCCCGTATAGTTAAAGTACTAAAGTAAGTTTTGCTGCCAAATTCAAGGGGGATTGATTGATCTATGATCTTTTATGCATGAATTGAGTTAATCTCATGAATTTATGATGATCCCCATGAACCCATGTAATTCCATGTTTTCTAAGTTATGAGCATATAATGTTGGTCTTGGATTATGAAAGAAAAATTTTATGAAATCAAGCATGAATTGATAGAATTACATGAATTTATGATGGATTTCCATGAACCCATGTCTAACCCAAGTTTTCTAGATGTTGATGATTGAAAGTGAGTTTTGAACCTTGAAAGGTGAATTATGAAGTTATGCATGTTCTTATGAAATCTATGTAAATGTTTCAAGGATGCTTTGAGAGTGAAGTATCAATGATGATGATGTTGTTGTTTTGTTGAAAGGATTTCTCATATACACATGAAAGTATGATTGTGGAAGATTTTCTCACATAGTAAGGATTCTAAGGTTGAAAGGTCTTCTCACCTAAATGAATCAAAGATAAGGAGCTATCCTAATAAAACCTAGCTTGGATTGGTTATTGAATGATACCTTCCCATGGATGACTTATGACCTAGATTGAATAGGAAAGATGATGTGGCCTTCCATGGATAATAATAAAAAGTAAGAAGATGACTATTCCGTGGGATTTATGCTTAGCACCGAGAGGATATTGAGATGGAAGCTCTGTCGTGAGTAGAGGCTGGGTTTCTAGAAGCAATCGCCTTATCCCTTACCTATGTGCCCCCATAGGATAATTGTCTAGATAGACTTTAGCTATTAGATCCACCTAAGCTAGAAGTTTATGGTCCTTACCTTGACAAGTAGGACAACCATTTTCGGCATGGGAGACACTGGGGGATCATGTTATAGCTCACATGGTCTCTACGTCGGTTAAGGCCACTTCCCACAATAATAATGAACTAAGGTTACTTCAAGAGGTATCTCACATGTATTCAAAGGTTTTATAGATGTTAGCTTGCATTGACCATGTTTTATATCATGATTTAGCTTGGTCATTGCATGTCATGAAATGTACTATTTTAGCATGATTTGAATGTTTATATGCATGGCTATCATACTTGGTACATATTATGTACTAACGCACACTCTTGCCTTCATTTGCCGAAATGTACGGTCCGATAGTCAGGGTTCTCAGTTTCGTTGCTAGAGGTTGATTTGAGAGATTCCGAGCTTTGGTGAGTCCTCATGCTTCGATGATGGATTTTCAGTGTTTCCAGTTTTCCTTCTTACTTTCAGTTTTTGACATGATGTATGGGCTAGGCCAAATTTCATTCTTATATACTAGATGGATAATAAGACAAAGTGTTTAAGCTTCCGCTTTACTTTTATAAAAAAATTTAGGACTTGAAATGTATTTCTTTACCCTATTTGTTCTATTACTTATGTTATGAATGCTAAGTGGCTTGTATGATCCCTTTCGGGGTCTCATACGCCATGTTACGCCTAGGGGATACCTTGGGTCGTGACACATCATGAATGGATAGAGTTCATCAAAAGAATTCTAATAATACCCATATTTATAAGATAAGAAACGACACATAAAATAGTCCAAAAATCACTTCGGAAATCAAAAGGATAAAATCTGATTTTTAGTAGAAAAATATGTTCTGCAAGTCAAGAGGACTTCGTGGTTGAAAACCTCATAAAAAAAGTGAGAATTAACCTCCAAAATAAGAAAATACCAATTTTCCAACTTAGTGGAAAAACCCCCAAAACGCACATTGAAAACAAGATTTCCAAGGTGTTTTGGATGATACAAATTGAAGGAAATGATAAGGAGTTTGTAGAGAATCTTACCCACACAAATTTCAGCAATAAAAAAGTCCAACAATCACCTCTCCTAAGCTTAAATCGAGTGAAAATGGTAGGAAGGAGAAAAATAAAGAGAATCCAAAATTTAGGTTCTTTCGAGGTGAAAAATAGTTGTCGCGATCGCGAGCCACTTATTATCGGGATCACAAAAGAAACGAAGGTTACATCACGGTCGTGAGACCCCCTATCCATGATCATGAATTATAAGGAAACAAGTTCATCGCAATCACGAGCCTTTGAGTAGCAATCGCAATGGCCATAGAGAAGACACATCAAGATCACCAGCCTATAGGTGTGATCGCGAAGATAAAAAATGACCTGCACTAGAAACTGAAAACAAGCAACTCAACACAAGGGAAAATGTCTCTAAATGGACCCTCAAAACTCGTTCAGAGTTCGATAAAAATAAATTGGACATGCCACCCCACTAAATTCAACATTTCGAACTCAAAGGAATCGTTAGATTTTGAAGAAAAGGTCTAATGGCAGAATTACACTCCTAGACCACTCTTAAGGCCCCATAAATAGGACCAACCATCTTACTAGCTCAAACTCAATGTTTTGAATGCAATGGAATTGATGAAATTCATATCCGACGCTCGGAACTCATAATATTGACCAAAGTCAACCCTACCTAGAATTCTCAACTCCAAATGGTCAAAATCCCTATAAACACACCCAATCGCATCGGTAACCACACCAATCATTCCAACAACACAAACTAAGCCTGAAAATCCTAAGGGGAAGGGCAAAATGATAATTTCACAATTAAAAGGAAATTTACAAGAATGGGACATTACATTATCCACCACTAAAATAAGCATCATCCTCAAATCAAAAGCGAAATAAGGTACCTAAAGTGGTCAAAAGATTAGGGTATCTTAAATGCATGGCAGGCTCCACCTCCATTATCGCCTCCTCATGAGGTCGATGTATCCAGTGCACCTTTACTAGGTCAATATGCTTGGATCTCAACTGTCTAGTTAGCCTATCCAATATGGAAATTGGCTCCTCCCCATAGAACATATTTTGATCCACAACAAGTGAGTCCTACTGAATCACATGAGAATCATCATGACAATATAGCTTAAGCATCAAGATATGAAACACATGGTGGACCGCTGAAAGGCTCGGAGGCAAGGCCATCATATGGGCTACCTCTTTGCACTTCCCCAAAATCTCAAAAGGTGCAATGAATTATGTACTAAGCTTTCCTTTCTTTCCAAACCTCATCACTCCCTTGAAGGGGGACACCTTAAACAAAACCCGCTCACCAATTGCAAATGACACATCCCAGACTCACCTATCTGCATAGCTCCTATTGCTACTCTGTGCGGTCACAAGGCGTTGCTGATTCAACTTCACCCTATCCATAGAGTCTCTTAATAAATAAGTGCCCCAGGGTCGTACTTCAAATGAATTGAATCATCCAATGGGAGATCTACACCTCCTCCCATACAAATCGCAAACAGTGCCATCTAAATGTTAAATTGATAACTATTGTTATAAGCAAACTCCACAAAAGGTAGGTATTGGTGCCAATGACCACAAAAGTCCATGAAATAATCCTAAAGCATATCCTCTAGCACCTAAATAGTCCACTCAGACTGACCATCAATCTGAGGATTGAAGGCGAAACTCAAGCTTGGTACCCCATCTATTCCTGCATAAAACTCCAAAAATGAGAGGTGAATTATGCACCTTTATCAGACACAATAAAAATGGGAACTCTATGCAAATGAACAATCTCCTGAATGTAGATCCTAGACAACTTCTCCTTATTATAGTTAGTCTTCATTGGAATACAAGGAGCTAACTTGGCCAACCGATCCATAATAACCCAAATAGAATCAAACTTACCTGAAGTCAAGGGTAATCTAGTCACAAAATCTATAGTAATGTGCTCCCACTTCTACTCAGGGATGGGCATCCTTTGCATTGTACCACCCGATCTTTGATGCTAATATTGCACTTGTTGATAGCTTAAACACTTGGCCACAAATTCCATAATATCTCCCTACATACGATACCATAAATAGTGTTGCTTCAAATCATGGTACATTTTGGCTTCCTCAGGTGAATAGAGTATTTAGAATAATGAGCCTCCTCCAATATCATACACACACAACTACCAACTCTAGGAATACAAATATGGTCACAAATCCTCAAAAATCCCTCGAGATTAGGAGATGCCAACTTAGTTTCACCTTTTAACACCTTGTCCCGAATCACTCTCAACTTGTCATCTTCAAATTGATGTGCACAAATCTGATCCATCAATGTAGACCTAGCCTCAACAAAGGCAAAAATATAGTAAGATGCGGAACTATTAAGTCGAAAAAGTTATCTAGCCAACAATTGAACCTCTAAAGCAAAAGGTTTCTCATCCACCTTAAGAAAGGGTAAGCTACATATACTAGGTGCCTTCCGACTCAAAGCATCCACTACCATGTTTGCATTGCCCAAATGATAAAGAATATAGATGTCACAGTCCTTCAACAATTCCAATCATAAACGCTGCCTTATGTTTAGATTCAGCTTAAAAAAGATATACTTCAAGCTACACACCATAGAGATAATTCCTCCATAACTTCAAGACGATGACCATTACTGCTAACTCCAAATCATGAGTAGAGTAGTTATTCTCATCTACCTTCAGCCATTGAGAAGCATAGGCTACAAATCTCCCCTTTTGTATTAATATACCACCTAAACCAACACGTGAAGCATCACAGAATACCATAAATGCCACACCCTCACGGGTAATTCTAAGATAGGTATTGAGGTCAATAACTCCTTAAGCTTTTGAAACCTCGCCTCACACTCATCGTTCTATAGAAATACCATAGTCTTTTGAGTCAATGGAGTTATGATGGAAGAGAAACTCTAAACAAACCGACCATAATAGCCTGCTAACCTGATGAAACTTCTAATCTCACTAGGTGAAGTAGGTCTCGCCCATTCATGAACTGCCGTAACCTTTGTTTGATCAACCATAATACCTTCCTTGGTCAACATATGACCCAAGAAAGCCAAAATTCTCACTTGGAGACTCTTGAATATAATTTTTCCTCTCTCAACCTCTAAAGTATGGTCCTCAAGTGATGAACATGATCTGCCTCATTCTTGGAATAAAAAAAGATATCATCGACAAACACAATCACAAAAAAATCTAAATAAGGCCAAAGTACTCGGTTCATCAACTCCATAACAGTGATTGGGGCATTAGTCAGTCCAAAGGACATAACGACAAACTCATAATGCCCATAACGAGTCCTGAAAGTAGTCTTCTGGATATCAGAATCCCAAACTCTCAAATGATGGTAGCCTGACCTCAAGGCAATCTTGGAGAACACTAACGCACCCTAAAGTTGATCAAACATATCATTGATGCAAGGAAGAGGATACTTGTTCTTGACAATCTCGTTGTTCAACTGTCGATAATTGATACACATCCTAAAACTACAATTCTATTTCTTCAAAAAATAAGAGTGCTTCTCCCCACAGTGATACAATAGGTCAAATATACCCATTCTGCAACAAGTCCTAAAATTGATCCTTTAATTCATTCATCTCTACCGGAGCCATTTGGTAAGGAGAGATGGAAATGGGCTTGGTGCCCAACTCCAAGTCAATCACAAAATCAATATGACGGTCTAGAGGAACACTTGGTAAGTCTGTAAGAAATGCATCCATGAACTCTATCACCACTCTTGTGGTCTCTAAAGAAGATGGATCTTTGGTAAGGTCATGAACATGTGCCAAATAAAATAAGAATCCCTTTCCATCATACGATCGGTATGAAGAAAAGATATCACTCCATTCGGATATGAACTCAGAGAACCATTCCACATCGATTGATGTAAAATGGGGTAAGCTAGTTACAATCTTTGCACAACAATCTAAGATCGTAGATAGGAAGATAACCAATCCATATCCAATATCACATCAAAATCAAGCATATCAAGTTAAATCATGTCTACTAAATTCTCACTATGAGAAAATGTCACTACACACCCATTCACCTAATCTACCACTAAGGAATCCCTACTGGTAGAGACACTAATAGGAACAACAAGGACTCACACATATCATCAATACTCGCAGCAAAATAAGTAGACACATATTAATAGGTCGACCTGGGATCAAATAATACTGTAGAAGAATGATGATAGAGTGAGATGGTACTTGTGATAAGTGCATCTAAGGCCTTCGCCTTGGATCTACCCCGTATATCATAAAACTGTTTGCGGCTACCACTAGACTTAGAGTCACCACAAGCACTACATTGAGCTCCCTGAGCTCCACCCTTGGCACCACCTCTAGTACATTATAAAGTATCTTATGCCTTTGTAACTTATGTAGAGTGAGTAGCCTATGATCCTGACTAGATGGTGGAAGAAGCACGTTTATGGCAATCCTTTGACTTGTGCCAAAACTCTTCAAAAATAACACAACCACGGGGGACCTAAACCCTTCTATAAATAACAAGAAAAGTCTACACGCCCTCCCTGACCTAAAGATCCACTATGTGTACCCTGATTAGTCTGTCTAGGCCTTGATCCACTAACACCAAGCGTACTCTTAATAGAGTCATGCACTAGCCTACCCGGATAACCATGTGAGCTTTTGCCTGAATAATCTCTACCTCTTGATGAATGACCGCTGAACTGACTCTTGCAATGAAACCTTTTCATACTTCTACCATGTTTAGCATGCGGAATACTCTTAATCATCCTAGCAAGATCAATAATACTTTAGAACATACTAGTTGGTAGCACAAGAGAGGTTGTGGCCTTTTGAAGATAATTGGAAAAACCCTTCCATAACTTACGAATACGCTCAAACTCTATAAGAATACTCGACATGGCATAATGGAATAAATCATGGAAATGAGCCTCATACTCATAAACTTATAAGGAGCCTTGCTCCAATCTATCAAACTCGTCATTGTGCTGATCTCGAAGGCTATAGGGCACAAACATCTCAAGTAACACCTAAGTAAATTGTTCCTAACCCATACTAGGAGAACCAATGGGCCTACGAGCAGGGACTGATCTCTAACACTCCATGGCCACTCCTTGGCCGCTCCTAAAAACTGATTGTAAGATACCCCATGAGCGTCTAAGATACCTAGGTTGAACAACTCTTCCTAGAACTCAGTCAAGAAGTCATAAGCTTCTATTCAGTTGTATCGTCAAACCTAGGAGGTTCCAATCTAAAAAATCTCTAAAAGTTCTTTTGCTCGGCAACCGACATGGTTGCACAAGATAAAATAGGTAGAGCTTCAAATTTCAGAGGGGCCAAAGAAGGCACTGAGGAGGAACTAGGAGTCTGACTTCCCAAGCTAGGCCCCTAAACTGGCAGTGTATCACCAATTGTAATAGGAACCTGCAATACTCGGATTGATACTAGAAACAGAGGCACTATCCAATCTAGCCAATAACCTAATGATCAACTCCTGACGCATTGGAGCATTTTCCGGAACCAAAAAAGGTTAAGTTGGTTCCCTCTTCTCAGTCTACTAATCAATAACATCATCATGCTAATGTACGGGGTCAGGTGATGTCTCTCTATCTCGTCCTTGAGAAGGTGATGCCTATCTTGCTTGGCCACGACCCCTAACTCCTTTGCATCCCCTACCTCACCCATGAACTAGGCTCGGGTAGTAGGTATGACCTCGCTATCTTAGGTACTAGTTCTAGTCCTCGCCATATGTATAGAAAGAATAGATTTGAGTTATCAATGAATAATTCACACGAAAGAAATCAAAGAAAAGGAATTTCTCCTAATATGTATCTTATACCCTATCGAAGATAAGTACAAACATCCATATACCAATCTGCAAGATTTTACTAGAAACCATGCTCTTTAACTTATGGGAATAGTGATCTTGGCTTTGATACCTATTTGTCACGACCCAAAAGCTTAGGTCATGATTTCATACCCTGTAAAAACCCTAAAATGGTGTGTAAGTCAAAAGAAATAACACATACGAGACTTAGGCAACAACCGATAAGAAAACAAAAAAGAAAAATCCCAAAATCTGGTAGTATAAGTATAAAGAGCATGTAATACATTTCTAGATTCTCAATTACAGCTCAAGTATTCAAAAGAAAATTAAAGACCGTAAATGATAGATTAAGACTAATGGTGATCCAAAAAACAGGATTTCACCACAGCTATGAAAGAGAAGAAATCGCCAGATCCGATCAACCGCTACAAAGATAACCCTAACTAGGATCTGTATCAAAAGGATAACAGAAGTATGGGTGAGCACAATCCACATGTACTCAGTAGGTTAGACCAACTGAGTATAAGCAACTAATCAGACTTAAGAAATAAACTATGAAATGCTTCGACCTGAACGCAGAAAATATCCCATTCTGACATCGATGCCGCAAATTTATGTAATAACAGTGCGAATAACGTAAACACAAAAGGGTACGTATAATACTCAAATAAACATAGAAGCAAGTTACACAACACAACAAAGCTGATTGTTGTGATGCAATGAGATGATGAAATAATGGAATGATGTGGTGGAAACAAGGTCGTCACACAACATGTCCTGTACACCTTACCGAGCTTTAGATTCTAGATAATTACCCATTGGGTCTCGCAGTCCATAGACCAATCTCATAATCTCAATATCTCATTAACCTTCCACCTTGCTCATAGTCAAAGATATAAGCAAGGTGTCATATTTTCTTTCTGTAAAAGGTAGTATTTCTCCACTTTCTCATCTTTCCATGAACAATGATATGCTGCATGAGGTTGAATGCATCACAACACATACAATAAAAATTCATAATCAGTTCATCAAGGATTTCAAATAGTATCAAGTTCCCAAACTCCACAAGTCATTAAACATGTTCTCAAATGACAGAGATAGTGGAGGAAACCATTTAAAATTAGTCTTTACCACATATAAAAGCATTTCATTCATTTTAAGATGTTTCAAAAATCAACTCAAGCCCCTAACTCGGGTATCTCAATGTCAAATATAAAGATAGACATCACATGTTTTGAGCAATAGTTAAGAATATCAAGAAAGCCTCCACACATGCTTAACATCACAAATATTCATCGCACAAACTAAACGAAAAGGTCAAAACTTACCAACCTCTAAAACTCATACTAGAATTCATTTCATAATTGACTTCCTAAGAAAGATCACTTACTCATCTTACTCTAAAAGACAGATAACCAAACATACCTTGAAGGATGAAACGTCACTCTAAAAACTCTATCAAAGCACTTCCTCAATCACATGATCATCAAAATGATCCTCAACTATCAAGAATGGATAGAGCTCATCAAAAGGGGCCCAATGATAACCATATATATAAGATTAGAATTAGTAGGTAAAATAGTCCAAAAAATCAAATTGGAAATCAAAAGGGTAAAATAAAATTTTTAGTTCAAAGACATGTTTTACAAGTCAAAAGGAGTATGTGGTTGAAAACCCCATTAAAAACAAGCAAAAATCAATCTACAAAATAAGAAAATGCCAATTTTCCAACTTACAGGAAAACCCCCCAAAACTCATATTGAAAACAAGATTTAAAAGGTGTTTTGGATGATAAAAATTGAAGGAAATGATAAAGAGTTGGTAGAGGAACATACCAACACAAATTTCACCAAGACAAACTTCTAAGAATTACCTCTCCTAAGCTCAAATCGAGTGAAAATGGTGGAAATTAGAAAAATGGATAGAATCCCGAATTTGGGTTCTGTCCAAGTGAATAATGGCCATCGCGATTGTGAGCCAATCTTTCTTGCGGTCGCATAGGACATGAAGGTTATATCTCGATTATGAGACCCCTTATCCGAGATCACGAAGGCTACGGAAATAGGTTCATCGCGATCACGAGCCTATCGGTCGCGATTGTAAAAACCACGGAAAAGACACATCGCGATCATGAACCTATGGGCCGCGATCGCACAGATAAAAATGAATTGCACCAGAAACTGTAAACTTACAACTCAACATAAGGGAAAATGTCTCCAAATGGACCCTTGAAAATCGTTCATAGTCTGATAAAAATAAACTAAACATGCTACCCTAGAAAATTCAACATTCTGGACTCAATGGAATCGTTGAATTTCCATAAATAGGTCAAATGATGGAATTACCCTCCCAGACAACTCTTAAGGCGTAAAACTCAAATTCTCACCCGAACACCTAAACCTCAACCCAAGGCCCCCGAAATCTGACCAACAACTTTGCTAGCTCAAACTCAATATTCTGGATGTATTGAAACAAATAGAATTCCCATCCGACACACAGAACTCAAAATGCCGACCAATGTCAACCCTACCAGTAATTCTCAACTCCAAAAGGTCAATATCACTAAAACCACACTTGATCACATCAGTGACCACACCAACCATCCTCATAACACAAATTAAGCATGAAAATACTAAGGGAAAGATGAATATGGTCATTTTATTATGAAAAGCAAATTCACAAGAAATGGGGCATTACAAAGCATGTGAAGGAACTTAGTCTATCACTATGAGTAGCCTTACTGTCACGACCCGAGAGCATCCCCAAGTCGTAACATGCGTATTCGACCTCTCGGAGGTCTCATACAAGCCCTTAGCATTCATCACATTAGATATGTAAAATAGTGCGGAATTAAAAAAACTCTTTAAATAAAATC
>JAJOOR010050399.1:0-13754 GCA_036250505.1 Solanum acaule | reverse complement strand
GGCCAAAGGCCCACTATTTATTACAAAAAATAAAAATAAAAATTGTATTTTGTTACTTTGGGCCACCCCCCCCCCCCCCACCCTTGTTATTTTTTATTGCGATTATGTAGGACAGGTACTAAAATGCAAGAAGTGGGCCTAAAGCCCCGCGGAAAATTAGTTCATCTTAGGACATGTGCAAATGGGCCAAAGGTCCAAAACAAAAATGGGCCCAAGTACTGGCCCAGGCGGACAGGAAAACCAGACTTGGGTCCAAGCCTCTCTCTTTATTCATTATGTTTGTTTACTTGTTATCGATTTTAAGGTTCCGAACATTCAAACCCCTAGGAGACACCCATTTTGAAACAATCACCTAACTAAATTATTCGTCTTTTTCTGGACTTAAAAACAAATAAATAAATAATTTTACAAAAATACTTCATTTAAATAATATTGCAATATTTTTTTCTATTTTTTCCCTTAAAATGGTCCTAACTATAAGATATTCAGTTTTGCAATTCAAGCTAAGATAAAATTATTTTGGCCAAATAAGTTAATTGCCGGATAACCGCGTATTAGCGGGCATTTTGGGTGCTTTCAAACCCTTCCCGAAATGCTAATAAGAACCTCGAACCTTTTTTAAATTTTCATTAGATTTTCTGTTTTAGTCTTTTGAAAACAATAGTTTTCTTGATTTTTCTTAAAAATTAAATGGCGACTTTAAATCAGTCTAAATATATTTTCTTAATAAAACATCAACAGAGGCCATGAGAGCATTTTGGATGAGTTTGTCTTGACGAAACCAATCCTTGTACTCAGGGTTGGCTGTCAAAAGGCCGTCAGTGATGACTGTTTCGGGAGGGGACAATTTGGTCCCGTCAAGATGACCATAGAGGTCATGGCCATGAAGTAGCATGGCAATTTGTGCCTTCCAAATGGTGAAGTTATGGCTGCCACATAGCTTAATAGGCAACTGAGATGATGGGTTAAACTGAACCAAGTGTTTGAGGACAAGGGCAGTATCGGCATTGATAACTGGGGTGGAAGGGGCCATTAGTGCAGAAAATTGTATTTTTGACGGCGTACTCGTTAGAGTGATTCGGCTCTAATACCGTATAAGTTTAGAGAAGTAGATTGAAAGTAGTATATTCATTAATGAGACTCCAATGGAGTTTATATACACATCAAACAAAAAAGATTGTGCAAAGCTAACTCCTAGGAAATAGGAACATATTAAGTTAGGTGAGCAATCATACTTGCCTCCTAAATAAACTGTAAATAAACTGAAATCCTAATTTAAAGGTAGTGTGGCAATGTGCACAACATACGTGCTCTGTTAAGTATTTAGGCTCCAATCTTCAGTAAATACCATCATGTAGAGGAATTTCCTCACTTATGATTCATGCAGTGTAGGCACATGTACTGTAAAAAAATGTGTCCAGCTTTGTATCATTACAACATCAACCAAGATTCTTATCCCTGGCTTTATCTTTATTTCAAGATCAAACACACTTCCATTGAGAACTTTCGGAGTTTTCAAGATCTCGATCCTTTTATCATTTGAAAATTCCTTCTCATCCTTCCTTTTCCTTCCACATGAACATGGTCCCTTGTTAGACTCAGAATCTGACTCATCAAAAAGATCTGGAGAGGATTCCTTCCTCTTCACAGTTTCTTTTGTGCTTTAGGCTTTATTGTCTTTGGTTTTTGGTAAGCTTTTTCTTTAGTGCCTCCCCTCTTCTCTTCTCAACTGCAACAACAATATATGCATACACTGTCTCACTTTCGTCCTTATCTTTAGAATTGTCAACCAGATTCATGTTAGGAACCTAGTCCTCATCAATAATAGAATGTTTCCTTTTTATCTAGTTTTCCATAGTTCAAATTTTGCTAGACTTCATCGTATCACCCAGAGTGGTTCCCCTTGTATGATAAGGACTTGGTTTCACACTTTTCTCCTCAGCAACTTTTTCCTTTCCTTTTGAAAACAGAACTTGTTTGATTTGCAACTAGTAAAATTACCCACGCCTTATGCAAGAATTTAATATCACATAATTTATAAAATAATACTTAAAACCTATAGTTATTAAAACTAAAACACTATATTATCTTACATACAAGATTAGGTAGTAACGAACATTAATAATGTAAAGGAAAATTGTTGTTACGTTCTCAGGATTTGCTTTGAATAGGTCAGAGACTTCAGCTGATTATTAGTAGATTAGTTTTCTTTTAGTCATTATCCTATTAACTAGTTATAGTTGTTCCTATAAAATAGGAACAACTATAACTAGTTAATAGGATAATGACTCAGATTAGTTTTCTGAGTTAGTTGTACTGCCCCTCTACTTATTTAATCAGCTTGAAGTTCAATAAAAATTATTCTTCAGATTTCAATTCATCTGGTTGTTTCAGTTAATTAATAACATTGGTATCAGAGCCTTACTTCTTAAGGGATTTGTATGAGACTTGCGAGGTTCTTTTCTGAGTGTTTATCCAAAAAATATTCTCTACAAAACACCATTAAAATTATGGAGAATGCAGGCTCTTTTTCTGCTATGGCTTCATCAGTTTTCGATGGAGAAAACTATCAAGCCTGGGCAGTGAAAATGAAAGTTTATTTGGAGGCTTGTGATTTGTGGGAGGCTGTCGAAGAAGACTACAAAGTGCATCATCTGCCATGGAATCCAACTATGACTAAGATTAGAACCTATAAGGAAAAGAAGACAGGAAAATCCAAAACTAAATCTTGTCTCTTTGCTACAGTTTCTGCCACCATTTTCAATAGAATAATGACATGTAACTCAGCCAAAGCAATTTGGGATTTCATCAAAAAAGAGTACGAGGGAGATGAAAGAATTAGAGGAATGAAAGTACTATTGATATTTTATTCGTATCGATATTCTAAAGTGATTAGTGTGATTCGGGAATTTTTTGAGGTGTTTTTATGTATTTTTCTTGATTTTTATATTTTTTGGACGTTTGTGAATTAAATTTTTTTATATTTTTCGGGCTTTCAAAAAAAATGTGAAATTTTGATATTTTATTCGTATCGATGGTCAAAGGTGACAGGTGCAATTCAAGAATTTTTTTGAGGTGCTTTTATGTCTTTTTCTTGATTTTTATATTTTTCTGACATTTACGAATTAATTTTTTTGATATTTTATGGGCAGTCACGAAAAAATGTTAAATTTGATATTTTATTTTGTATCGATATACTAAGGTGACAGGTGCGATGCGGGAATTTTTTGAGGTGTTTTTATGTCTTTTTCTTGATTTTTATATTTTTCGGACTATTACGTATTACATTTTTTGATATTTTTTTGAAAGTCACGAAAAAATGTGAAATTTTGATATTTCATTCGTATTGATATTCTTAGGTGACTGGTGCGATTCGAGAGTTTTTTGAGGTGTTTTTATGTCTTTTTCTTGATTTTTAAATTTTTCAGACCTTTACGAATTAAAAATTTTGATATTTTTCGGGCAGTCACGTAAAAATGTGAAATTTTGATATACTTTTCATATTGATATTCTAAGGTGATTAGTGCGATTTGGAAATTTTTTTGAGCTATTTTTATCTTTTTTTTCTTGATTTTTATATTTTTCGAATGTTTACGAATTAAAAATTTATTTGGGCGGTCACAAAAAAATGTGAAATTTTGATATTTTATTCGTAACAATATTCTAAAACAGGTAAGATTCGAGAATTTTTTTAGGTGTTTTTATGTCTTTTTTTTATTTTAAAATTTTTTGGACATTTACAAATTAAAATTTTTTATAATTTTCGGGCAGTCACGAAAAAATGTGAATTTTTGATATTTTATTCGTATCGATATTCTAAGGTGACTGGTGCAATTTGAGAATTTTTTGAGGTGTTTTTATTTCTTTTTCTTATTTTTTATATTTTTCAGACATTTACGAATTAAATTTTTTGATATTTTACGGGCAGTCATGAAAAATGTGAATTTTTGATATCTTATTCGTATCGATATTCTAAGGTGACTGGTGCAATTCGAGAATTTTTTGAGGTGTTTTTATATTTTTCAGACATTTAAGAATTAAATTTTTTGATATTTTTCGAGCAGTCACAAAAAAATGTGAAATTTTGATATTTTATTCGTATCGATATTCTACGGTGACAGGTGCGATTCGAGAATTTTTGTGGTATTTTTATGTCTTTTTCTTAATTTTTATATTTTTTGGATGTTTATGAATTAAAATTTTTGATATTTTCTGGCAGTCACGAAAAAATTTGAAAATTTGGTATTTTATTTGTATCGATATTCTAGGGGGACTGGTGCGATTGGGAAAATTTTTGAGGTGTTTTTATGTCTTTTTCTTGATTTTTATATATTTTTCACATTTATGAATTAATTTTTTTTATATTTTTCAGACAATCACAAAATATGTGAAATTTTGATACTATATTCATATCCATATTCTAAAGACTGGTGCGCTGCGTGATTTTTTTAAGGTATTTATATATCTTTTTCTTGATTTTTATATTCTTCGAGCAGTCAGTAAAAAATGTGAAATTTTGATATTTTATTCGTATCGATATTCTAAGGTGACTGGTGCAATTCGGCAATTTTTTGAGGTATTTTTATGTCTTTTTCTTGGTTTTTATAATTTTCGGACAGTCACAAAAAAATGTGAAATTTTGATATTTCATTCGTATCGATATTCTAAAGTGACTGGTGCGATTCGAGAATTTTTTGAGGTGTTTTTATGTCGTTTTCTTGATTTTTATTTTTTTTGGATGTTTACAAATTAAATATTTTTATATTTTTTCTAGGAGTCACGAAAAATGTGAAAGTTTGATATTTTATTCGTATTGATATTCTAAGGTGACAAGTGCGATTCGAAAAATTTTTGAGGTGTTTTTATGTCTTTTTCTTAATTATAATATTTTTTGAACGTTTACGAATTAAAAATTTTGATATTTTTCATGCAGTCACAAAAAATTGTGAAATTTTTATATTTTATTCGTATCGATATTTTAAGATGACAGGTGCGATTCGGAATTTATGAGGTGTTTTTACGTTTTTTTCTTGATTTTTATATTTTTCGAGAGATTTTGAATTAAAATTTTTATAATTCTCGGGCAGTCACGACAAAATGTGAAATTTTGATATTTTATTTGTATCAATATTCTAAAGGTGACTGGTGCGATTCAGTAATTTTTTGAGGTATTTTTATGTCTTTTTCTTTCTTTCAATATATTTCAGACATTTACGAATTAAAATATTTGATATTTTTCGGGCAGTCATGAAAAAATATGAAATTTTGAAATTTTATTCGTATAGATATTCTAAGGTGAGTGGTGCGATTAGAGAATTTTTTGAGGTGTTTTTATGTCTGTTTCTTGATTTCTATAATTTTCGAACGTCTACGAATTAAATTTTTTGATATTTCTCGAGCAATCAAGAAAAAATGTGAAATTTTAAAATTTATTCGTATAGATATCCTAAGGTGACATGTACGATTCAGGATTTTTTGAGGTGTTTTTATGTCTTTTTCATGATTTTTATATTTTTCGGACGTTTACGTATTAAATTTTTTGATACTTTTTGGGCAGTTATGAAAAAATGTGAAATTTTGATATCTTATTCGTATCGATATTCTAAGGTGACTGGTGCGATTTGAGGAAATTTTTTGAGGTCTTTTTCTTGACTTTTATTTTTTCAAACGTTTACGAATTAAATTTTTTGATATTTTTCAGGCAGTGTCGAAAAAATGTGAAATTTTGATATTTTATTCATATCGATATTTTTCAGACGTTTACGAATTAAAATTTTTGATATTTGTCGAGCAGTCTCAAAAAATGTGAAATTTTGATAGCTTATTTAAATCGATATTCTAATGTGATTGGTGCGATTAGAGAATTTTTTGAGGTGTTTTTGTGTCTTTTTCTTGATTTTTATATTTTTGGACTTTTACGAATTAAAATTTTTGATATTTTTCGATCAGTCACGAAAAAATGTGAAATTTTGTTATTTTATTCATATCGATGTTCTAAGGTGACAAGTGTGATTTAGGATTTTTTTGATATGTTTTTATATCTTTTTTTATTTTTATATTTTTTCTACGTTTACGAATTAAATTTTTTGATATTTTTTGGGTTGTCACGAAAAAATGTGAAATTTTGATTTCTTTTTTGTATCGATATTCTAAAGTGACTGGTGCGATTCGAAAATTTGATGAGGTATTTTTATGTCTTTTTCTTGATTTTTATATTTAAAAGACGTTTACGAATTTAAAGTTTTGATATTTTTCGAGGAGTCACGAAAAAATATGAAATTTTATATGTCATTCGTATCGATATTCTAAAACAACTGGTGCTATTCGGGAATTTTTTGAAGTGTTTTTATGTCTTTTTCTATATTTCAATATTTTTTGAACGTTTATGAATAAAAAATTTTGATATTTTTCGGGCAGTCATGAAAAAATGTGAAAATTTGATATTTTATTTGTATATATATTCTAAGGTGACAGGTGCAATTCGGAAATTTTTTGAGGTGTTGTTATGTCTTTTTCTTGATATTTATATTTTTCTGATGTTTACGAATTAAGTTTTTTGACATTTTTCGAGCAGTCTCAAAAAATGTGAAATTTTGATATTCTATTAGTATCGATATTATAAGATGACTGGTGCGATACGGGAATTTTTTGAGGTGTTTTTATATCTTTTTCCTGATTTTATATTTTTCAGACGTATACCGAATTATGTTTTTGATATTTTTAGGGAGTCACGAAAAAATGTGAAATTTTTATATTTTATTTGTACCGATATTCTAAGGTGACTGGTGCAGTTCGGCAATTTTTTGAGGTAATTTTATGTCTTCTTCTTGATTTTTATAATTTTAGGACGTTTACGAACTAGAATTTTTGATATTTTGCGGGGAATCACGAAAAAATGTGAAACTTTGATATTTTATTCATATCAATATTCTAAGGTGACAAGTACAATTTGAGAATTTTTTAAGGTGTTTTTACGTATTTTTCTTAATTTTAATAGTTTTCGAATAAATGTTTTTGATATTTTTCAGGCTGACACGAAAAATGTGAAATTTTTATATTTTATTCGTATCGATATTCCAAGGTGACAGGTGTGATTCGGGTATTTTTTGAGGTATTTTTATGTCTTTTTCTTAATTATTATAATTTTCGAACGTTTATGAATTAAGATTTTTGATATTTTTTGTGTAATAACGAAAAAATGTGGAATTTTAATATTCTATTCGTATCGATATTCTAAGGTGAGTGGTGCGATTCGAGAATTATTTGAGGTGTTTTTATGTCTTTTTCTCGATTTCTATAATTTTCGGACGTTTACGAATTAAATTTTTAGATATTTCTCGGGCAATCACGAAAAAATGTGAAAATTTAATATTTATTCGTATAGATATCCTAAGGTGACATGTACGATTCAGGAATTTTTGAGGTGTTTTTATGTCTTTTTCATGATTTTTATATTTTTTTCAAACGTTTACGAATTAAATTATTTGATATTTTTCAGGCAGTGTCGAAAAAATGTTAAATTTTGATATTTTATTCATATCGATATTTTTCAGACGTTTACGAATTAAAATTTTTGATATTTATCGAGCAGTTTCAAAAAATGTGAAATTTTGGTAGCTTATTTATATCGATATTCTAATGTGATTGGTGCGATTAGAGAATTTTTTGAGGTGTTTTTGTGTTTTTATTTTTATTTTTATATTTTTGGACTTTTACGAATTAAAATTTTTGATATTTTTCGAGCAGTCACGAAAAAATGTGAAATTTTGCTATTTTATTCATATCGATGTTCTACTGTGACAAGTGTGATTCCGGATTTTTTTGAGATGTTTTTATATCTTTTTTTATTTTTATATTTTTCGGACGTTTACAAATTAAATTTTTTGATATTTTTTGGGCTGTCACGAAAAAATGTGAAATTTTGATTTCTTATTTATATCGATATTCTAAGGTGACTGAAGCGATTTGGAAATTTTATGAGATATTTTTATTTCTTTTTCTTGATTTTAATATTTAAAAGACGTTTACGAATTTAAAGTTTTGATATTTTTCGGGGAGTCACGAAAAAATATGAAATTTTGATCTGTCATTCGTATCGATATTCTAAAATAACTGGTGCTATTCGGGAATTTTTCGAAGTGTTTTTATGTCTTTTTCTTTATTTCAATATTTTTCGAACGTTTATGAATAAAAAATTTTGATATATTTCGGGCAGTCATGAAAAAATGTGAAATTTTGATATTTTATTCGTATATATATTCTAAGGTGACAGGTATGATTCGGAAATTTTTTGAGGTGTTGTTATGTCTTTTTCTTGATATTTATATTTTTCAGACGTTTACGAATTAAGTTTTTTGACATTTTTCGAGCAATCTCAAAAAATATGTAATTTTGATATTCTATTAGTATCGATATTATTAGATGACTAGTGCGATACGGGAAATTTTTGAGGTGTTTTTATATCTTTTTCCTGATTTTATATTTTTCGTATGTATACCAAATAATTTTTTTGATATTTTTTGGGGAATCACGAAAGAATGTGAAATTTTTATATTTTATTTCTACCGATACTCTAAGGTGAATGGTACAATTCGGCAATTTTTTGAGGTAATTTTATGTCTTCTTCTTGATTTTTATAATTTTAGGAAGTTTACGAACTAGAATTTTTGTTATTTTGCGGGGAATCACGAAAAAAAGTGAAACTTTGATATTTTATTCGTATCGATATTCTAAGTTGACATGTACGATTTGAGAATTTTTTAATGTGTTTTTATGTATTTTTCTTAGTTTTAATATTTTTCGAATAAATGATTTTGATATTTTTCGGGTAGACACGAAAAAATATGATATTTTGATATTTTATTCGTATCGATATTCCAAGGTGATAGGTGCGATTCAGGTATTTTTTGAGGTATTTTTATTTCTTTTTCTTAATTATTATAATTTTTGAACGTTTAAGAATTAAGATTTTTGATATTGTTTGTGTAATAACGAAAAAATGTGAAATTTTGATATTCTATTCGTATTAATATTCTTAGGTGACAGGTGCGATTGGGGAATTTTTTGAGGTATTTTTATGTGTTTTTCTTGATTTTTCTATTTTTCGGACGTTTACGAATTATAATTTTTGATATTTTTCGGAAAGTCACGAAAAAATTTGAATTTTTGAGGTTTTATTCGTATTGATATACTAAGGTGACAAGTGAAATTCGAGAATTTTTTTTGTGCTTTTACATCTTTTTGTTTATTATTATATTTTTCGGACGTTTACGAATTAAAATTTTTGATATTTTTCGGGTAGTCATGAAAAAATGTGAAATTTTGATGTTTTATTCGTAGAGATATTTTAAAGTGGCTGGTTCGATTCGGGAATTTTTGACATGTTTTAATGTATTTTGCTTAATTTTTATATTTTTCGAATGTTTACGAATAAATTTTTTTGATATTTTTCGGGCAGATATGAAAAATGTGTAATTTTGATATTTTATTCGTATCGATATTCGAAAGTGACAGGTGTGATTCGGAAAATTTGTTGAAGTGTTTTTATGTCTTTTTCTTGATTATTATACTTTTCGAACATTTACGAATTAAGATTTTTGATATTTTTTATGTAGTAATGAAAAAATGTGAAATTTTGATATTATATTCGTATCGATATTCTAATGTGACTAGTGTGATTCGGCAATTTTTTGAGGTATTTTTCTGTGTTTTTCTTGATTCTTATATTTTTCGGACATTTACGAATTAAAATTTTTTATATTTTTCGGAAAGTCACGAAAAGATTTGAAATTTTGAGGTTTTATTCATATTGTTATTCTAAGGTGACAAGTGCAATTCAAAAATTTTTGAGGTTATTTTACGTCATTTTCTTTATTATTATATTTTTCGAATGTTTAAGAATAAAATTTTTTGATATTTTTCGGGCAGTCATTAAAAAATGTGAAATACTGATATTTTATTCGTATCGATTTTCTAAGGTGATTAGTGCGATTCGGGAATTTTTTGAGGTGTTTTTATGTGTTTTTCTTGATTTTTATAGTTTTCGGACTTTTACGAATTAAATTTTTTGATATTTTTCAGAAAGTCACGAAAAAATGTGAAATTTTGATATTTCGTTTGTATCGATATTCTAAGGTTACTGGTGCGATTCGAGAGTTTTTTGAGGTGTTTTTATGTCTTTTTCTTGATTTTTAAATTTTTTGGGCGTTTACGAATCAAAATATTTGATAATTTTCGGGCAGTCAGGTAAAAATGTGAAATTTTGATACACTATTCATATTGATATTCTAAGGTGTTTGGTGCGATTTCGGGAATTTTTTTGAGTTGTTTTAATGTCTTTTTCTTGATTATTATATTTTTTGGATGTTGACGAATTAAAAATATTGATATTTTTCGGGCGGTCACAAAAATATGTGAAATTTTGATATTTTATTCGTAACGATATTCTAAGGTAACAGGTAAGATTCGAGAATTTTTTGAGGTGTTTTTATGTCTTTTTCTTGATTTTAAATTTTTTGGAACATTTACGAATTAAAATTTTTGATATTTTTTGGACAGTCACTAAAAAATGTGAAATTCTGATATTTTATTTGTATCGATATTCTAAGGTGACTAGTGCGATTCGGGAATGGTTTGAGATGTTTTGATGATTTTTTTTTAATTATTATATTTTTAGAACGTATACGAATTAATATTTTTGATATTTTTCTGACATTCTTGAAAATATTTGAAAACTTGACATTTTATTTGTATCGATATTCTAAATGTTACTGGTGCGATTCGGGAATTGTTTGATATGTTTTTATGTCTTTTTCTTTATTATTATATTTTTCGAACGTTTACCAATTAAAATTTTTTATATTTTTCTGACAATTACTAAAAAATGTGAAATTTTGATATCTTATTTGTATCGATATTCTGAGGTGACAGGTGCGATTCGGGAATTTTTTGTGGTGTTTTTATTTTTTTTCTTGATATTTATATTCTTTAAGATGTTTACGAATTAAAATTTTTGATATATTTCTCACAGTCACGAAAATATTTGAAAATTTGATATTCTATTTGTAACGATATTCTAAGGGGACTAGTGCGATTCGGGAAATTTTTGAGGTGTTTTTATGTTTTTTTCTTGATTTTTATATATTTTTCACATTTACGAATTAAATTTTTCATATTTTTCGGATAGTCACAAAAAAATGTGAAATTTTGATACTTTATTCGTATCCATATTCTAAAGACTGGTGCGATGCGTGAATTTTTTAAGGTATCTAAATATCTTTTTCTTGATTTTTATATTTTTCGCCAGTCACCAAAAAATGTGGAATTTTGATATTTAAATTGTATCGATATTCTAAGGTGACTGGTGCAATTCGGCAATTTTGTGAGGTGTTTTTTTTTTTTTGGTTTTTATAATTTTCGGACAGTCACGAATAAATGTGAAATTTTGATATCTTATTCGTATCGATATTTTAAAGTGACTGGTGCGATTCAAGAATTTTTGGATGTGTTCTTATGTCGTTTTCTTGATTTTTATGTTTTTTGGATGTTTACAAATTAAATTTTTTTATATTTTTCTAGGAGTCACGAAAAATGGAAAATTTTGATATTTTATTTTTATCGATATTCAAGAGTGACAGGTGCGATTTGAAAATTTTTTGACATGTTTTTATGTATTTTTCTTAATTATAATATTTTGTGAACGTTTACGAATTAAATTTTTTGATATTTTTCATGCTGTCACGAAAAAATGTGAAATTTTGATACTTTATGCGTATCGATATTTTAAGGTGACAGGTGCGATTAGAAATTTATGAGGAGTTTTTAGGTCTTTTTCTTGATTTTTATATTTTTAGGGAGATTTCGAATTAAAATTTTTGATAATTCTAGAGTAGTCACGACAAAATGTAAAATTTTGATATTTTATTCGTATCAATATTCTAAAGGTGAAAGGTGCGATTCATGAATATTTTGAGGTGTTTTATGTCTTTTTCTTGATTTCAGTATGTTTCAGACGTTTACGAATTAAAAATTTTGATATTTTTCGGGCAGTCATGAAAAAATATGAAAATTTGAAATTTTATTCGTATCGATATTCTAAGGTGAGTGATGCGATTCGAGAATTTTTTGAGGTGTTTTTATGTCTTTTTCTTGATTTTTATAATTTTTTGTACCCTTACGAATTAAATTTTTTGATCTTACTCGGGCAATCTTAGAAAAATGTGAAATTTTAATATTTTATTGGTATAGATATTCTAAGGTGACAGGTACGATTCATGAATTTTTGAGGTGTTTTTATACCTTTTTCTTGATTTTTATATTTTTCGGACGTTTACGTATTAAATTTTATGATATTTTTTTGGCAATCATGAAAAAATGTGAAATTTTTATATCTTATTAGTATCGATATTCTAAGGTGACTGGTGCGATTCGAGAAATTGTTTGAGGTCTTTTTATGTCTTTTTCTTGATTTTTATATTTTTCAAACGTTTACGAATTAAATTTTTTCATATTTTTCAGGCAGTCACGAAAAAAATTGAAATTTTGATATTTTATTTTTATCGATATTTTTCAGACGTTTACGAATTAAAATTTTTGATATTTTTCGGGCAATCACGAAAAAATGTGAAATTTTGTTATTTTTTTCATATCGATATTCTAAGGCGACAGGTGTTATTCAGGATTTTTTTGAGATGTTCTTATGTCTTTTTTTTATTTTTATATTTTTACTGGCGTTTACGAATTAAAATTTTTGATACTTTTTGGGCTGTCACGAAAAAATGTGAAATTTTGATTTCTTATTCGTATCGATATTCTAAGGTGACGGGTGCGATTCAAAAATTTTATGAGGTCTTTTTATGTCTTTTTCTTGTTTTTTATATCTAAAAGACGTTTACGAATTAAAAGTTTTGATATTTTTTGAGGAGTCACGATAATATATGAGATTTTGATATGTCATCGTATCAATATTATAAAATAACTGGTTCTATTCGGGAATTTTTTGAAGTATTTTTATGTCTTTTTCTGGATTTCAATATTTTTCGAACGTTTATGAATAAATTTTTTGAATATTTTTCAGGCAGTCATGCAAAAATGTGAAATTTTGATATTTTATTCGTATATATATTCTAAAGGTGACAGGTGTGATTTTGAAATTTTTGAGATGTAGTTATGTCTTTTTCTTGATATTTATATTTTTCAGACGTTTACGAATTAAGTTTTTTGACATTTTTCGAGCATTCTCAAAAAAGGTAAAATTTTGATATTCTATTAGTATCTATATTATAAGATGACTGGTGCGATAAGGCAATTTTTTGAGGTATTTTTATATCTTTTTCTTGATTTTATATTTTTCGGTCGTATACCAAATAAATTTTTTGATATTTTTTTGGGTGTCCTGAAAAAATGTGAAAGTTTTATATTTTATTCGTACCGATATTCTAAGGTGACTGGTGCAATTCGGCAATTTTTTGAGGTATTTTTATGTCTTCTTGATTTTTATAGTTTTAGGATGTTTACAAACTAGAATTTTTGATATTTTTTGGGCAATCACGAAAAAAAGTGAAACTTTGATATATTATTCATATCAATATTCTAAGGTGACAGGTACGTGTCACGACCCGGGAGCACCCCCTAGTCGTAACCGGCGTACTCGACCTCGAAGAGGTCTAATACAAGCCTCTTAGCATTCATTCATCGCATATACACTAAACCCATAAGGAATTTAAAACTTTCTTTACCAAGAAAACATTGCATAA
>JAJOOR010050398.1:0-11486 GCA_036250505.1 Solanum acaule | reverse complement strand
ATTCCCTTTTGTAATCATCTTTAGTCATCACATAAGTTCACATTAGCCTTTACTAGACTCTTATGTAAACATCTTACCATAATAGCTCATATGTGTTCGTAAGTGAGTAACAATCCTTTCACTTTAAAAACACTTAGTAAGTGAGTAACCCTTTCACTTTAGAAACACTTAGTAAGTGAGTAACCCTTTCACTTTACGTTACACTTATGTAAACATCTTACCATAATAGCTCATATGTGTTCATAAGTGAGTAACAATCCTTTCACTTTAGAAACACTTAGTAAGTGAGTAACCCTTTAACTTTACATTACACTATAATCATGAGAACTAACTTTCAATCATATAGCAATCATACCATAACATACATACATATTTCATAGCTAATTCAAGTGTATTGGGTTAAGGATGAGGAAACTAGGTCATCAACACTACAATAACACATTAGGTATAGCATCATTACAATGTAAGTAATTCACCTTTCATACTTGAGTTCAAAGAAGAACCAACCTTCATACCTTCTTGCCCTTCATAGGAAATTCATACTTCAATTACCAATCAGTTCATAACCAATACATAATACAAGGTAATTCATGAAGTAATACATAATCAACATCAATATAGCAATTGACATTTTCCCTTCATAGCCTTCAAGGCTTCATTCGAAAACTCAACCCTAATTTCATAGAAATCTTACATAACCTAGGGTAGAATCATCATACAAACATGAATTACATAACATCACATTCGATTCGTAGCCTTCAATCAATATCCAACACAAACTAGAGTTAGAATTAGGAAAAGAAGGAGAAACATGGGTCTCATGGGGAATTCTTCAAGAAACACCAATACAACATAAATTCATCCATAATTGTTCATTTAACATTAATCAAAGTCAGTTTATAACATAAATTTCACTTTAGAAAGAAGACCCACATTTTTGGATTGAAAACCTAGAAATTGGAGATTTTGAAATTCATCTTGAAGGGACCTCTTGGGGAAAGGAATCCCAAGAGTGATAAGCAACCATACCTTAGTTGATTCCTTGAGAATCAATGGAGAAACTCCAAGCAATTTGGGAAAGAACCTTGAAATCCTAGCTCCAATGTATTCTTCTTCTTCTAATGTTTTTAGAGAGAGAGTTTAGAGAGAAGTGGGTGTATAATGAATAAAACTAATGAATTTAGACTTAAAAACCAATATATAATTAACCTCTAAAATACCCAAAACACCCCTACTTAAATAGGACTTAAAAGGAAATGTCCCAAAACTCCTTATTTAAATGTTCCCCGTTAGGGTCCACGGCCACCCTTCACGGGTCGTGAAAGTGCACCACGGGCTGTGGTACTGCCCGTGGTGGTGGAGGTAGTAGCTCCCCTTTTGTGCACAAGCCAGCACTTGGCCAAGGCAAGACCACAGAGCCTCCCACGATCCGTGGTCATGACCACGGCCTATGTTGGTGGCCTTGGTCATGACTTGGCCTTGTGGAGGCAAGGCCTTTAAGCTTTGGTGCCAAGAGATGTTCACGAGCCATCCCTCTCCCTCGTCAAGTGCACCACGGCCCGTAGTGGTGCCCGTGGTGCCATGGGAAATAGCTACCCTAATAACTCCCAACTCCCTAAAAGCCATGGGAGCTCCACACCCACCTCCACGAGCCGTGAAGTGGACCAAGACTCGTGGTCCCTCTCGTGAAGGGTGAGGCAGTGTCTAGGACACCTGGAGGTCCCTCTCCCTTGACCAAGGAAACTCCATGAAGCCTCCCACGGTCCGTGGTCATGACCACGAGCTGTGGTGATGGCCGTGGAGTTTGAGGCAGTCGCTCCAAATTTGGGGCAACCTTGGCCTTAGGCCTTGGCTTGCCCCTTTTGTTTGGCACTCCTCCCTTAGGCCTTAAATCATAGACCATCATAGCACACCTAGATGGTCTACTAACTTAAGGGTATTCATTTTATACATCATTGACACTACGTTTAGGCTCTAGTTCAACCTACAAAATTTTTGGGGCGTTACAGACTTCTCCCAGTTTTTGCAAATTTTAGCCAATCTACGACTTTTTCTTTAAAACGAAGTCACCCTCTCTATCATCAGGCAACTTACGCCACTTGGCGAAAATAAGGGCTATTCAGACTTCACCCAACCAACTAAACAACAAACAAGCACAACCCCCACAAATCTTAATTCATTTTAAAGCACAAGAATATGGGATTTCAACAATCATAACAAAATGGGAAAGAGTTTCAAATTTCAAAATAGGCATATTCAGAAAAACTAAGATTAGGGATGCCCAGCACACATCACTAAGATTAGATCATCTGCAAATGAGTACAAAATGGGATAAAAATGAACATGGGGTTAGGAAACCAACCTCTTATGCCAAACAATATAAAATTTGAAATGTTCGGCGGCAAAATTGTCAAACTCTGAGCACAAGTCAACGAATACAACACTTAGGAAATGCAAAAATATTCAAAATACTAAATAGGTGTGAGATTTGGAAGATTAAAAGCGACGGAAAGTGAAAGAGTTGGAAGTTTAAACCATTAACCCTTTTTAAAGACCGTCAAGTTCACGCCCATTCGGCAACATTAGTCATGATCACCGACCCACTCGGCGACACATAAAATGATCCCTTGCCTCGCTGAGTTGTATAGGTCCTTCATTTATCTAAATCGGCATCGCTGACCTATTCGGCGACACGCCAATAATTTCAATGTCTCATCGAGTTTTACAGACTCTCATTTGAATTTGTCTTGAGTCTAACGGTGGTATAGGTTAGATTCGCCATCCTTGTTGGCAATGCGCCTCCTGGTCTTTTGGTTCGCCGACCTGTACTTTTTGAACAATTCCCACACCTTAACCTACACAATCAACACACATTTATTCTAGAATAATAAATCAGAACTATAAAACCTTGGGGTACCTCCCAAGAAGCGCCTTAGTTAACATCGTGGCACGACGTAAGTCAACACTCATACTTCATTCTTGGGGTTAGCCATAGCATTACTTGGCAACCCCCTGTTTTGTGACGGGTGGAGATAAGGTATCACATGACCCGTAAGGTTCTCGAGCAGCTGAATGGATCTGGAATGAAAACCAATCATCTGTTTCATTACTTCGATGTTCTCCTTCATCTCTTCCAGCACTCTATCATGCTCATTTACCTTTTGGAGAATGATTGAGAGCATTCCTTAGACACGTTTACCCTCATTGTCCTTGGGCCTTCTTCGCTCTTAAGGAGGGACGTATCTTTCCTTCCTTTTGCTTTGGACTTCAATCTCCACTATATTTTTGGCCAACTCATCCATCTGAGTCATCAATATGGCCAACATTAAGTCTTTCTCTATTTCTTTGTTTGTTTCAGCCATGTGATCAAGTAGGTGGGTTGCTTTCTCCTAAGGCAGTTGTGTAATATCACCCGGAATGAGTTAGTCAACCATTGCCTTGTTTCCAGGACCAAGACTTTTGTTAAAGCAATCTAGGAGGACTATATAGGGAATTTCATGGGTTGGGCATTGAACTAATAGTTCTTGAAACCTTGCCCATGCCTCATGAATCTATTGAGCTTCCAATTGTTTGAAGGTTAGAAGGCGATCTCTGAACATCATTACTTATAATGGAGGAAACTCCATTTGTTCGCGAGTATTGCTCGACATATTCACCTCCTTTGTTTCAATGCTTAAACAAGCAAAACAAAACTATAATTAAGTAAGTAGAACTACAACTAATAAGAACAAAAAATTTACTAAAATAAAAATTGTGAACTAACACCACTCCCCAACAGTGGCGCCATTTTAATGTTTGACGTAATCAAAGACACGACTTCCAATTTCAGGTGTCAACAATCGTGTGCAGTAATTTAAACCAACCGAATGGGTTGGGGTCGAGTCCCAAGGGAGTGGTTGCAAGAATTATTAGAAAAGTAAAATCAAGTTCTAATCAATCATAGCTATAAACATTAACGAATAAAAACATACTAAATCTAAAGGTGACACGAATGTCAACTATCAATGGGGGTTTGGTATTCAATAAATTGACAAAAATAGCAAAAATATAAAGATACGAGATAGGGAGACGAGATTCTTGGGATGTGATAGGAATATGGGATAAAATATACTATTGGGTAAATTCTATTGATAGTAAATCGCTAAATATTTGTAACTAGGCTAGACTTTAGTGGGGGTAAATTCTCTATCGAGCAACATACCCCGAATGAACTTGGTTTCTCTCGAACATTGAGTTACAACACTTAAGCACAGCCTCCGCCTTAGCCCATTCACTCTCTAGAGCTGAATGTATGGGAGAAGGTCTAGGATTCACTCTCTCGAGCTGAACCCACGATGACCCAATAACCACCGGCTATCAATTTAGTAGTCTTAGTTTGAAAACCTCTCTCTCGAGCAAGCCAAAAACACATAGATGAAATCATATTTACAACTAGAATCCCATTAAGTTCAAACACAACTACTAAATGAAATCATATTTAAACACCAAATAGACTAATGATAAGCAATACCCAACTTGAAATTTAACCCATATTCATAAAATCATACCCTAAGAAATGAGATTTTAGCTAGACAAGAAAAAGAGATAGAAATCAATACCAACAAGTGTTTCCATCAAGTGGGTAAGACAGAAAATATCTTTAAACACATCTAGGATAAAGATTCTTGGATACCCACTACCAATTTCTTGGAGTTGAAAACCTTCAAGACCTTCAAGCTCAAGAACAATGTCTCCCAAAAACTCTAAGAACTTATAACTGAAAATATTCTGAGTCTCAATAATTCTCTACAACTTCATTTCTAAGCTACAAAATTAAATAGGTATTTATAGTTTTCAAAAATTTGTGCTGCGAAGGACCACTCGGTACAGTTAGTCAGGATCGCCGATACACTTGGCGATCTGCACTTTGGTCTGGTTCATCGCCTTTCATCTTTTGCCTTCGGCATCTTCATGTTTTGATTCATTGGGCGACAGGGAACTGCTTCGTGGAACTGCTCGGTGATGCGCTGACTGCTCCCTTTCCTCGCAGACTTGATCTTTTCCTTCAGGGCTCAGCACACTGGAACATTAGGTGAGATTTGAGGCCCTTCGGCAACTCGCCTAATGGATTAGGCGATCTTCAGGCCGTCTTTTCTTCCTTCTTTCGGCCACTTTGTTCTTTTTTTCTCGATAGGGTCCACGCTTTGTCTCTCAAGTCAAATACCTGAAACTTATGGATTTTCATCAAATAATGAGAAAAAATATGCATTTGAGAACACTAATTCAATCAAAATATATAGCCCTAAGTGAGTCAAAACTATGGACTCATCAAATATAAGGGAGGAAACATTCATTTTGGTGAAAACTCAAAGGGAATAGTTATTGGCATTGGTACAATCCTGTGATATCAGAAAGTCTTACTTAGTGACATGACTAATGTATAACATGTTGAGTATCATTCAACTATGTGACTCAAATCTGGAAGTCTGATTTCAAAAGAATCAATGTGTACTAGAGGATCTATCTAGAAACAATCTACTGGAATGAAGCAAAGAAAAGAATGTCTAAATTATTGATTTTGGAAAAAAACACACTACATAACATATATTCCTAGCATCAATGACTGATGATCCCTGGATTTTGCCTAAGAATCTTGGTCATGAAAGTATGCGACCAATAGAGAATCTGACTAAGAATAATCTCGTAATTGGTTTACCTAAATTGGACTATACAAAAGATCATATATATGACGCATGTCAAATGGGTAAGAAAACAAGAAACTCATTCTCTAGAAAAGATATTGTATCTACAAATAAACCACTGCAGCTATTAAACATGGACTTGTTCAGACCTACTAGAATAGCCAGCATCAGAGGTAAAAGGTACGCATTTGTTATTGTTGATGATTATTCTCGTTTTACCTGGGTAATATTTTTATCTCATAAGGATGATACTTTAAAGAACTTTGAGTTTTTTTGTGAAAAAGTTCAACTAGATAAAGGTTACTATATCTCATCTATAAGATGAGACCATGAGGAGAATTTGGAAAGAGATTGTTTGCAAACTTCAGCAATGAAAAATGATACACTCACAACTTCTCTTCGCCTCGATCGCCAAAACATATGGAGTAGTAGAACGGAAGAATAGGACACTACAAGACATGGCGAGAACAATGATTGTTTAACATTTTCTTCCACACAAGTTTTGGGCAGAAGCTGTAAGTACAACATGTCATGTGCTAAATCGATGTTTAATTAGACCCATTATGAAAAAGACACCATATGAATTATACAATGGTAATAAACCTAATATCAGATACTTTCATCCATCTGGATGCAAGTGTTTTGTTTATATCAATGGCAACAACAATATTGGTAAGCTTGATGCACGAAGTGACGAAGATGAAGAAGATAGTCAACTTACTATCTCAAGTCAAAAGGAGACAAACTATGCTGAGAAGTAAACTATTGAAGAAACTTCTACTGATCCTATAGTCGAAGTAGTTCCAAATGAATGGCAAAGCGAACCAAACAACCCAAGCAAATTCATTATTGGAAATCCAAGTGAAGGTATGAAGATTCGAGTATCAAGATGAAATGAATATCAACTTGCACTCATCTCTCAACTTGAACCAAAGAAATTGAATGGGGCTCTTACAGATGAGCATTCGATCAAGGCTATGACAAAGGAACTAGATCAGTTTGACAAAAAATAGGTTTGGACTTTCGTTCCTAAACCTGAAAATAAGTCTATCAAGGAAACCAATGGGTTTACAGAAACAAAGTAAATGAAATTGGAGAACTGGCTCGAAACAACGCTCAATTAGTGGCACAAGGCTACTCTCAACAGGAAGGAGTTGACTATGATGAAACTTTTGCTCCTGTTGCAAGGCTAGAATCTGTTCATTTATTTCTAGCATTTGCCATTAATAAAGATTTTAAACTACTTCAAATAGATATAAAATGTTCTTTCCTAAAGGGTTTTATTAAAGAAGTAGTTTTTGTGAAGCAACCTCCAGTTTCTGAAAACGCTAAATTTCCCTATCACGTTTTTAAACTATCAAAAGCTCTTTGCGGTCTTAAACAAACACCTTATGCTTGGTATGATCGTCTCAGCAATTTTCTAATAAATCATGGATTTACTAGAGGGAAAATTGATACAACTCTTTTTATTAAAAGATCTTTTTCTGGAAATCTTATTATTCAATATATGTTGACAATATCATTTTTGGAAGTGCTAATATCTCCTTGTGTAAGGAATTTTCTGATCTTATGCAAAGTGAATTCGAAATGAGTATGATGGGGGAATTATCATTCTTCCTTGGACTACAAATCTATCAATCGGAGAAAGCTACGTTCCTCTGTCAAACTAAGTATTGCAAAGAACTCATTCAAAATTTTGGTATGGAAAACTCAAAATCCTTAGGTATTCCTACAAGCTCCACTTGTTCTCTTGATAAGATTAAGAAGGTAAAATAGTCGAAGAAACAAAATATAGAGGTATGATTCAATCTTTACTCTATCTTACTGCCAATCGACTAGACATAATATTTAGTGTGTGCAAATGTGCAAGGTTTCGGTCAGCCTCTAAAGAATACCATCTAACTACAGTAAAGCGTATCATTTGTTATTTGGTGGGAACATCCTCATTTGGCCTATGGTACTCTAGAGGGAAAAACTCTTTTCTCGAAGGATTTTCTAACATTGATTATGCATGTGACAAAGATGATAGGAAAAGCAACAGTGGTACATATCAAATTCTAGGGAAATCTTTGATCTGCTAGAATAGCCAAAAAAAGGTTCCATATCACTCTCTACCATAGAGGCTGAGTATATTACTATTAGGCAATATTGTGCTTATGGATGGTCCATCAATTAAGTGATTACAATTTATCTTTTAAACATGTTAAATTATGTGTGATAATTCCAGTGCTATTTGTCTTTCAAAAAACTCTGTCCATCATTCTCAGGCTAAGCACATTGATATCAAGCACCATCTTATCTGAGATCATGTATTAAATAGAGATATTGAAATATCTTTCATTAGCACCGACTTTCAACTAGCTCCCATTTTTACTAAATCTCTTTTGAAAGAAATATTTTGTTCTCTTCGTAAATCGTTAAATATTATTGAAAATCCCTTAAATTGCTGAGATCACTTCTTGCATTAATTATTTTCCTCTTTTCTAAATATTTTTTGATCCCTCGAATATTGTGTTTTCCTTATTATTATTATTACTTTCCTACTGTATGTGTCTCTTTATTTACCCCTTTCTTCTATATTATTTCATCATTAAAACTGTCATCATGTAACACTCCGGAAACTAGTAGGCTAAACTAGATCTTAACATGAGGGTTAGAGTCGTAAACGGAGCTCCCCATACCTAAAAATATAGGGTTTCGTGTTAGAACATCAATGTACAACCCCCAAGGACCAACCATGGGTCCTTGAAGAGGACCCAAAAATGTTTTATGGGTACTGACCCACGGAGGGCACCCACGCCTCGTGCATCAGGCCACGCCTCATTGGTGAGCAGCATGTGAAGGCCTGCAAAACAGGCCTCTGAACCCCATACCACAGTTCACCAGCACAGGCTGTGGGTCCAACCATGGTGCGCCAGTGGTGGGTCATGGGTGAGGGCCAAAGGCTCTGTATAGACCACAGACCGTCGACGTGGTCTCGTGGGTGAGGTCTGAAATGGCCAATGGACAGTTACACTTATGGGCATTATGGGGTTTTCCATTTTTCATTAATATTAAGTGACATCTTTTTATACTAAATTAGACTAACTATATAAGGACTTTAAGTCACCAAATCAAGTCATCTTCCTCATAATTCGAAAATCCCAAATCAAAACCAATTTCCCCTAAAATTCTCTGTCTAGGGCTCCAAGGAAGAAGAAGAAGAAGGAAGGTGAAGCTAGGGTTTGAAGTAGCAAGGATTTCTACTCAAATTTGTTGGATTTTCATAGCTAAGGTATGGTAGTCCTTCATCCATGGATAATTTTCATCCATGGAATCCCTCGAAGCTCAATTTCAAAGATAGTAATTCCCCCCAAAAGCTAGGGTTTTACTCCAAGTCATGGATTCCTTTCACAAAATGATTCTATTGATTTAGTTACTTTATATTATGATTTAATTGATGATTTATTATAGTTTTATGATGAAATCTCCCAAGAATCCATGAAATCCCCATATTCCCACTTTATCACTCTGTGATGTGGGTGAATTGTAGAAAGAGGAGTATTATGAGATTATGTTTGTAGAAATTGAACTATTTGAATCATGTTTTTATCCATGGCTAATGCAGTAATTCTAAATGTGTTGATTGAATATGATTTATGGTCCTTGAAGGGCAAAGTATGAGAATTATGTATGATTATGAGGTTTATGTGTAAGCATTAAGAACACTTTGAGAGTGAAGTGTCCATGATTATGATGATGTTGTTGTGTTTATTGAAAGGCTATTCTCATGAACACATAATGAACATAATGTGAATGGTTTTCTCACATAATGCAGATTCTAGGTTAAAAGTTAATTCTCACCTAATTAAATATAATGTTGTAAGTAGACATGGACATTGAAAGGCTATTCTCACTCATGATCTAACGAGCAATCCTAATGAAACAGGTTGTGACTTAATAAGTAATCTGTGGGATAAATGCTTAGCACCGAGTGGATATTGAATATGAGTTGGAAGCTCTCCCATTATGAAACACTGGGTTTCTAGAAGTGATCTCATGAGATTGGAGCTCCCCCGTTAAGAAAACCTGGGGTTTCTAGTAACAATCTCCTTATCCCATAATTATGTGCCCCCATAGGATATTTAGCTAGTGGATGCACCTAAAATCTAACAAATGATGGTCTTACTTTAGGCAAGTAGGAAAACCCTTTTCGGTGTGGGTAACATCGGATTCCATGTTAAGCTCACATGGTTTATGTTAGTTAAGGCTTATTCCCACTATGACAAGAATATGCATTTTGAACTATGACTACTCAAGGGGTTGTACTTAGTATGTGTGAGATTATGGGATCTTATTCATGCATTGCTCAAGTAGGCTTTGAGGGTATTTATGGTAGGTTCCTCTTATGGTATGATGATTTAGGATTTGACTATGATTATTACTTATGCTCTTCCACTATCTTCAAAATGATGCTTTAACTTAAGAAATTGCATGCATTCAACTAAAATGTCTCTTTTAGCATGTTTTCATGATTTTTTGCATGATTATCACACTTAGTGCAATTTTGTACTAACCCATATTTTTCTACAATTTTCCCTAAGTGTAGTGTCCATTTCTCAAGGTGGTCCCCATTGTGTCTAGAGCATGGATTTGTTAATTTCTCCTTGCTTGTGGTGAGTCCTTATGATTCGAAGACGGATGCTTTTATTTGTAGTTTCATTCTTGTACTTACTTTTCGGATTATGTTGTAAGGGTTGTGACCCTATTTAGATTCAAGTATTGTAATAGATGGCTAATTGAGACTTCCTCTTTCCTTTATAAAAATTTTGGTCTTGCAAAATGTGTTTTTACTATTATGGTTCTAATGTTTTATGTAATGATATGCTAAGTGGCTTACATGGGGCCTTTAGGGGTTTTATGTGCCTTGTTACATCTAGGGGGTACCCCTGGGTCGTGACACATCCCTTTGACTTCCTCTTTAGTCATGTCAAAGTCCCTTGACATTCCTTACTCCCTCTGCCTATATCTTTCCTTTGTGACTCTTCTTCTTTTCTTACTTCTCCTATGTGCGTCATTCTCTAAAATGAAAAAAATATCAAAATCCTTCGTCTATTGCTACCCGTAAGAGCACTAGCAACAAAAACAAAGGAAAGGCTTCATCCTCTGTTTTCATTGATTCTAAATGTTCTGATGATCATCTTACTCCTCTCTATGTGGCTTCCTCTCTTGGTAAGCTTCCTGATGACTAGTTTTATTGTGGCTCCTCTAAAAAGAAATTCAAGTTCCATATTGATAGTTCGGTCGATAAAAAGGTGGATTTTTGGAACTCTTCTCATGAATCTATGTTTTACTCTCTGAAAGACAAAACCCTAGTAAATGACAGGGTTGTTGATCTTAATCTCCTTAATTTTTCGGTGCGGAATTGGTAGCTGTCTTATTCATAGAAGTGGTAGTGTGGTAGGTGAGTATTTTATTTTAAAGATTTTATTATAATAATATTCTTTTGTTAAGTGTCTTAATCTTGATACCCCATTAATATTAGTTTTTAGTAGTGCTAAATTCATAGTAATATGTAATAATATTTATTGTAATATTCTTCCGGTAGTTGTTTTAATCTAAATATTTCATTAATATTATTTATAGTATATTCTAGTTATAACATATCTTGGGTTCTTCGGTACATATATAAGTTTTCCTCCATTAATTGTTCTTCTAGTTTTATATTTTCCATAGATTCTATCCAATATTGTAAATATTCGTAGTTCATTTTAATCTGAATTTATTTCTAAATCGTACCATTCTATTCTTTCATTATCCAAATAT
>JAJOOR010050397.1:0-13013 GCA_036250505.1 Solanum acaule | reverse complement strand
TATAAAGAGAGAGAGAGAAAGAGAGTATGTTCAAAATAAGGCTTGATTTCACTAGATTTATATATATTCTCCTCATCTCACATGTCTTATTTTGGGTTTGTTTGATTTAATTTTATGTTCAGTGTTATTTATTGTTTACTTCTGAATTTTAAAATTTGATTCATTTTTTATGGAAAATAATTGTATTCTTCTATTATCATTTTTTCTTATTTAGTATATTTGCATGCTAAAAACTATACTAGCATATGGTGCATTGAACTTAACTCTTTTCTTCCTATTTGCTTTTTGAAAAGGATATTACATCATTTCATAGTTTATATTAGACTCTCCAAAAACACCAAGTAGCGTTTTGCTTGGTACTTCTTTCAGAGGCACGATAAATATCACAAATTCGTATGCATGTGTTATAAAAGGTAAGATATATAAAAACAAGAAATATAGACAGGAAACATTGAGAGTAGAATGTAGAAATCATATTAAATGTCTTTAAGTGTATCTCACAATGATGAATGACAATCTTATTATATGTTGAGAAATCATTTCAAAAGTGTCATATTAAATGCACTAATGAATAGATACATTCTTACTCAAAACAATTCATAGAACCTAGAAAATACTTCCTCTGTCCCTAATTACTTGTCCACTTTTGAATTGGCACACCTCTTCAGAAAAAAATTATTGACATAATGAATTTATCATTTTACCCCTATTAATTATGAAGTAGATGAATTAAAAATTTAAGATTTTCAAGAAGTTCTATCCCTTTCAAAGTAATTAATTGAGGGTATAACAGGTAAAAACAAATTGTTCTTTTTTGATTTGTCAAAATTTACAAGTAATAAGAGACAATTATAAAGGGAAAGTTGGATAAGTAATTAGGGACAGAGAGAGTATGTGTATATGAATGTAAGAAGTTTATGTATTAAATAAATGAACAATTAACTTATTCATAAAATGTAGAACATCATAATTTTTAACTTTTTGATGTTTATAAATATTATATATAGTGGGAAGGGAAGAAGAAATTGGGAGACTAATCTACTCAGATATCCCTTAACTTTTAATATTTTTTTTATAAATATTATATAATATATATAGTGGGAGGGGAAGAAGAAATTGGAAGGAGACTAATCTACTAAGATATCCCTAGGGATGTATGTGAGTTTTTTATTTCGTATAAAGAAATATTTTCACCCAATAATAAATTTGATGGATCATTTTCTAGGATGGAGCGCTTTTCCATGTCGTTTTTCTCTCTATTTTCCCCAAATTCTTGAATAGATTGAGCCAACATAACATAAGTTAAAATAAATGGTTAAAATTAAATTGACAAAAGCAAAGCCCTAATTGTAATTTAAATAATTAATTATCATATTATTGTATGCTTCTTTTTTTATTATTTTTTTTAAAAAAAATAATTAAATTACATTAAAAAATATATATAACTTAGCCCAATTTTTTTTAAAAGAAATAAAGTGTACAAAAAATAATTATTTCACTTTTGTATTTAATAAATTTCATAATAAATGCAAAATAAATATATTATTACTCACTATATATTAATTACAGTATTTTTTAATATTTTACTGTTAATAAAATTTTAACACATTACAGAGACATTATTAATCCTTTGGTTTTGAATATAACAAATGTAAAATATCCCGATGCCCCTATTATGTCAATGTTATAATTGTATAATTGCTATTTTTAAAAATAATCAATAAGACAAAAATGTAAATACATATGAATATTTATTTTTTTAATCAAAGTAAAATAATTTTAAAACAAATATCATCCTTCTAAAACTCTCAGCATAATTATAAAAAACCAAAATCGTAGCTGGATTATAGATAGATGATAGTAATAACTTAATATTACAAAAGTTAAACTATGTGTTCATTATATAAATTTAATGTGCTCAAATAAATAAGCTAATTATTTCAATTATTGTTATTAAAATATATTACTAAGTACATGATATATCATATTAAATCCTTTTAATATATGATATTATAACATTTTACACTAACTGCGCAATGTGTGAGTACATATATTAGTTTACTATAATAATTAACATACGTAAACAGATTAAATTAACAAATAGCTAAATAACACATTGACAATCAAACTTTATAAACGAAAGATTAACTTAACAAACTAACACATTTACAACTATATTTAACTAACTTACAAATTCTTTTTCTAACCACAATTAAATTGACAAATAATAAGAGCTTAACAAATATTATTTAATCAAAAAATTAATAAATAAAGCATAATTAATTAACAAAAGAAAAAAAAAATAGGCACGGGCAGTACGACTGCCAGTGAGAAAACAAGACGATTTTTTTGGAATAAAAAAGGGAAAAAAAGATGCAAACCATAACTATTTCGGAAATTGAGGCTAATATATATATGCACACATATATAAAAGAGAACCCTAGGCCCGTCTACGTAGCGCCATCACAAATCAGGATTTCCTTTTAATTTATTTATTTCCAAAACTAGTCTTCCTCTTTTCTCAGAAACCTTCACACCCGTCACCACCTTCTTACAAATTAAGCCTCCACCAAATCTTCCATATGTATAAATATCAGCCCCCTTTGAACTTACTTAAGCAACTGATCGCCAGATAGGAGTAAATATTAGCCTCCCCTTTGAACTTACTTAAGCAACTGATCGCCAGATAGGAATACCATGCAAAACTTAAGTTTAACAAACTGGTACCACAATGAAGTATTGGGCCAAACTATGTGAGTTAATTGGCTCAGATGATTATATAATAGTTATACCTTGAGAATTTTTTGTTTAATTATGGAATTGTGAATGCTTCTCCTTTAATCCTATGTATACTTGCATTGTTGCATGCATTAGTATACCATTTTTCGATAATCTTACTTTACCTTTGGTGGTTTGAGTTAATCATTTTTTTGTCTAGGGGTGGTACAATATTGATTGAAGGTCAATGTCATTTATTAGAGCTTTGAATGAAATATGAAGAGTTGCGACTTTCCTGAAGAGTTGCAACTTTCATGAAGAATTGTTGTGACCTTTCTGACAAACCACAATAAGCATTTGTTCACACTATTCTTTGTTGTCTATAAATAGAGAGATTTCCTCTCATTTTAAAATGAAGAAAGTTTTGAACTTCTTATTCTTCTTCTACACAATTAAATATTCATGTACTTTGCACCTATTGAGTAGCTCACTGACTCCATTATTTTTGTATCAATACACTGGGGAATAAAATCCTTCCATCCTGAGAGGATTTATTCGTTAAATCTCGGGTACTAGAGGGGAATAATTTCCTTAAGGAGACATTGTGCATTCAGTGGGCTCGATTTTTCCTTTCTGTTTCATTCTATTATTACAGATCCTGGTAAGTTTTTTACAGTCATTAATTTATGCTTATGTTATTAATTGTTGTTTTTGAGTACATGCTTTAAACTTTGTTATTTATGTTTCTGCAAAGTATTGTTATAAGTATTTGTTAGTATATATTAAATAACACACGTTAATTGAGTATTCAGACAAGTTTTTTCTACTGCAATTGTTGAAGGTACAATAAAAAAATTCCTTAAAAATCTATTATATTATCTCTTGAAAACAAAATTCAAATTTGGTATGTCATTGTAAGGACATAAAAACCTTACCGTACCTTGATGTGCGAAGTGAACCAAGAAAAGAAGACAAGAATCAATAAACTTTTGACATGACTTCAAGAATGTCGTGCCGGATGACCTATAGAGGAATATGACTTGATTTCAGCCTCTTTTAATCCCAAAGACATATAACTACACAGTAAATTAATTGCTCATTTTCAATATGAAATATGGATAGATTCTCAAGTTTACTGCAAATTATAAATACTTTTCTTCAAGTAATAGATGTGTTTCTTGACACTGCGATTGGATAGAAGTCTAGTTTCAAATCAAACTCTATCACTCTGGTATGCTGATTTTAAAAAAGCACCCAAACAAACTGAATAGTTTTTTGTAATATATTTTCTCTTTCAAGTATATATGATAAGTTGAATTGTTATCCAATATGATACATTCTTCCTTTAATTTTTCATTTTATAGGGGAACTTTAATTAATGCTTTCTTGATTTAACAAGGTGGACAAGTAATATGAGACGGACAACTATTTTTAGTAAGATGATCAAACAAAAGAAGTATTGTGCAAGAAAAATCCGTAAATAAACACCACTATCCAAGGTTGTTTAGGGTTGATTTTTCAGAATTCGAGCCTAATATCTTGTTCTTTGAATTAACTATACCGAAAAACTTGATGTTCGTAAAACTTTATAAAATGCTTACGACTTAATGAAGTTATAATTGTTTAAACTAGACGGCGTCTTGAAATTAGGTGTTTGTGATGTTGGACTTGTTTCTTTCCTCGAAACTTAAAATATATACGACTCATCAAGTTATGATAGTTAAAACTGGATCACGATCACATTTTATGAAGAAAAATGTGCTTACTCTTAACTATACATTATGATGTGATCAATGTCACAAGAAAACTCTATAACTGGACGAGCGTTGAATTTCAGGCTGTCGCTATCTTCCTGGAATAGACTATATACATGGGGTCTGAGCGCCCAGGGTTAGGAGATATATCCACAGCCTATACACAAGCAAGGTCAAAAGAAATCAGCACCAATGAACTTGAGTTTTCTGAAAGGAAAAACTCTAATACTTCAATACAATTTATGCTGACTACCAGATCAGTCTATCATATTGATTCAAGAGAAATAGCTTCTGCGTAAGTTTAATTTGTCGAAGATGAACAATTGCTCTAAGTAGAGAACCTAGAAGTTACCTGTGGAGGTTCAAATCCTCCAGCATAGTGAAAATAAGACCCAACTATCATAACATGATCAGCATCTCCAGTTGATGTCCATATCGAGATAGCCTTTGTCCAAAAGCAGCGGTTTGAGAAACTGGTATACAGGCAGAGTCCAAGAAGAAAAGATTGTTTTTAAGCCTTATAATTTAGAATTAAGTTAACACTGGAAACTACTGGTCAAAGTTTAGATATCGAAGAAGAAAAAGGTTGCCGGAACCAAGCCGAAAAAAACTTTCTGGATTTGCATTCGTCTGAGATAATAAAAATTTACACTTTAAAATCATTATTTACCTCATAATTGCAAGTCCACCAGGTTTAAGAACACGCGACATTTCTTTGAAAACATCAAGAGGCTTCGTTAAATAATCTACACTAACCTGCAAGGAAAATCAAAGTTCATTAGCATTGAATTTTTTTTGCCAGAACTAACTTGCAAGCAATTATACATTTATGACAGTGATGCAAACATAAGATTTAGTCATCCTAATTTTTGTCTATAACTTATCACAAGCCCTCAACATCAGAGTAGGATAGTTGTCTCTACTCTCTAGAATGGTATATACGGAGAAGAAGAAATGTCAAAATTTATTGGAAAGAAAACCAGCAAATCTATGGAAGAATGTGATTGACAAGTATTCTACTTTCAATTGGATAGAAGAACTAGTGGTCAAGTTTCACACACAGTAATATGCTTAAATATTGAAGTTATGGATGTCTTCTGTTTCAGTGCATTTATTGCCTTGCCTTTTGACAAAAGTTCTTATTTCCTGTTTTTCTTTTACAGCCTCTAGTATTGTGGAGATGCGTTTAGTAGAGGAGAGAGGAACTAGTCCTTGTTCTATAATTGTATAACCTATTATGCAGAGATAAAGCAAACTGATGCATGTAATTGAGTGAGTGAATCACTGACAATGAGTGCAATTTTTCCCTGACGGACTACTATGGATTTGAAGCTGGATGTTTCTAGAAAAACCATTGGCCTATGTGATCCCATTTTGAATTCGAAAAATGTCATCATTGTATGAGGGAACAGCTCATGTCTGGAAAATGAACGAACCGGGTGTAGAACGTGGTAAAATTGAGACTGCAGAAATACTTGTTATTACCGGGAAATTGGGACGGTCCGGGACCGGTGCGACCTGAGGTGTTGACAACATCTGATCATATAAAGTTTCCCCGTGACCGATTCCTACAGGACTCTTTTTTCATAATGATGATTCCTACAGGACTTTTCCCTGCGGAAGGCCATCTGATGGCTAAATTATCAAGGCCATTCCCCGCGAAAGGCCACCTTTCTCCACAATTGTGGTGTTATTTCGATCTATTCTTCCAACTCCTTGCTGAATGGTCAAGGCCTATCCACTGAAAAGACGCAACCATATTTGGAACATAACGCCACAGACTTCAATGGATTGTTTTCTCAACGCGATATCCCTTTGCCAATGAATTTTCTGCAACCAACGGAATCTATGGACATGTAAGGGCCAGAACATCCTCAAGGACGAGGGTGAGGGCGAGGATGAGAAAGAGAACGAGAAGGAGAACGAGAGGACAACCTGAATCTCTCCCTAAAAACTAACCAGATGAGGAAATTAACCTCAGCAACTCTAAAGACAAAGGAGAGTAAGAAAGTACCCATGGTTGTGTATTGAGAGAGAGCCTCATCTCCATTGTCCCTTACCTGAACTAACAAGGGAGGACTGTCGGAAATATTTGAGACCTCTTGCAAAACAAGCCACTGGGATCAAGCTGAGGCCCTACACCTAAGGGTTAGTGGTAAAACTTAGACAGAAGTTGAAGGTAGGAGCATTCTAGTTCCTGCACGACAAATGCCAAGAGCCTCTCGGGCCTCCCTGACCGGAATAGTCATGTCACTTGGACAGAGTACAACTGTGCCAAGTACCTGGTCTAACCGTACTCTACTCAGATGTGGCGATGCTAGCTCTTACAGACGTGCGATGTCGAAGTGAAGGGTAACCAATACAGACTCTATGACATACAAACGACACACCAGCCCTCCAAACATTGTCACTCAGGTACTCAAATACGGAGACCGAGGTTGTGAGACACTCTAACCAAGGACCGATTCACGAAGGTCCTTGTCAGGTCACCAGGATATCAAGGACAGGACCGGTTCTTAGACGGAGTAAATGTCAAGCTACCCAGAATGACGGAACAACAGTTGTTCATACTCAGAAAATGCTGAGTCCAGATGCTGAAGAGTTTAACTAGACGAACTAAGAGAAAGAGATGAAGGACGCGCACTGGGATTCTTCCTAGCTACGATAAGACAGACCAGTTATTCATCACAGTAGTTTCAGACACCGGTAGTTCCTATGATAAAGACAACGCTTAATTACAAGAGCATGATCGGGCATCAGATAAACCTTTCCCCCTGTGACTTTGCAGACAAAGCTAGGAACAAAAGGAACAAAGCACGTGATTCTGCGACTATGCCAATGGACTGAGACTGTCCCGACAAATGTTTCAACCAGTGTCAGACTAGACGAAGCAGAAAGAATATCATCATGAACACCCACTGGAACTAGAAGCTAGAAGGATCGTGGAAGGACTCAGGCATTTGGATACACGTCCCACGCGCCTAGGCTTTGGGGATTGACCCCACAATCCAAGATTAATCAACTGATGCTCAATAGGTATGGCCCGTTTGCCCTACTCCATGTATCACTAGGGTTGTTCATCCCACTCCATGTATAGCTAGGAGTGTTTTTGCCCCTCTTTTATAAATAAAATAAATGTCATGCATTTTTCCTGGATCCTCTGACCTGTCTTAGTTGCTTAACAAGTTCCTAGACTTAAATGTATTGGTATCCCCTAACTTGCATGATACAGTCTCCAGATTCAAATCGCCGACTAATCAAATCTCTGAACTCAAATTGAGAAAGCTCCCACCCACGATGTTGTCTCCGGACTCAATCGCCAAATGATACAGACTACATACTCAAATCGTGAAAGCTCCCGCCAAATGATGCAGCCTCTGGGCTCATATTGTAAGAAGATCCCAAGAAACCTTATGCCTAAAAATGGAGTCGAGACGTCCTCCTCAAAAACACTTAAACAAAATAAAGGGATCTTCTTTACGAAGAAACGGGTTCCTCCCCTATCTTTCTTCCTTATGTACTGGACGGTCATTTCCCAAGAATAATTTGTGGTTGATGTCGCATATTCGAATTTAGTCAAGAACTCGACCCCAAAGGAAGAAGGCCATGGAATGAAATGAGTCTTTTGCGACCTGCCAAGGGGTCATCCTTCTAATCCAGGAGTAATCTTGCCAACAAGTTAATAAAAAACATAAATCCAAACAAGGATGGAAGGCGGTTGATCTTTATGGTTAAGTGTTCTCTCATGCGATTCAGCTGATCCTCCCCATTACTCTAATATGAATTTAGTTTTGAATAGGTTTGAGACGGTTGACCCTTACGGTAAAGTATTCTCCTTTAGAAAAAAAGTCAGACACTAACCCCCAACACTCTCAAACAAATTGAGGGGGTTTTCCCCGTTTGCCAAGACAGACACAAATTCAAACGCATCCGGGACAACTCTGGGTAGGGCGTCACCAGATCAACAACCAAGACTTTGAAAGGCAGACTAAAAGTCCACGGGAAAATCCCCATCAGTTATTAGGAAACAAATATCACTTTATGAGCAGTGAAGAGGCTCACCTCCATTCAATGGCTAGACAGGATCACATGCTCCCACGTGATCAAATAAAATCCCTTTAAATTTTGGCTAACCATTTCTAAGAAGTTGTTAATATAGGAACGAGCAAGGACACCAAAAGATATGGGACGACAGGAAGCACGTCAGAATAAAAGACTTAAGGAAGATAACTTACAATGACAGGCTGTTGATCCTTGATTCTATAGTAGCCAAATTCTCGAGGAAGCCAAAAGGAGTATGTTGCACTCTTTTCCTTGGATAAGGTCTTTTGTCCCGGATGAGTTTTTTCTGGTAAGCCTTTTAACAAGGCAACAAACACAGGATGCTTTGTTAAAGGTATTCATCATGGCTTTAAAATCCAATGTCTGTGATGATCCAAGCGAAAAAGAAGTATGTGACGCAATGAAACAAAGTCCCCATTATATGCAGTAGAAATCAATCATCGTCAGCCCCGAAGACAACGCAGCAAATTTCACTTCCCGGATACATTGCGTCAAGTATCTGTAAAGTGGGGGACTATCTGTATGGGTAAAAAATAACGTCTGACAAACCAGGCTGTGACACGTGGTAAAATCAAGAACGAAGAAATGCTTGGTACAACCCGTGGAAATTGGGAGGGACTGTTCCCGGTGCGACCTGGGGTGTTGACATCTGATCATATAAAGTTGCCCCGTGACTGGAAATTTTGGAAGACCTTTCCCTGGGGAAGGCCATCTTAAGTTGGACACCCTTATAATGACTCTTGGGTGGAATTAACAATCAATCTCGAGTTGTGGGCCAACCTTCCCCCAATCATTCCAGGCGAAGCGTCAGAGAGTAGGCACGTGCTACTAGGTAGCCTTTTCAGAGCTGAGTATGCAGTCGTTTCATATTGACGCGACGGTTCAACTTTTATGGCCTATAAAAGAGGACTCTTAGAAGAATAGAAGGCATCAAAAATCTAGGAGAGCGATACACTAGTCTTTTACATTCTTATCTTAGAATTTCCTAGGGGAAAGGCTCTAAATCCTCCCCTCACTTGAATTCCCTTTTCCCTTGTAGCATATTACATTCTTTTATTAATCCATCACCTTGATCTTTCAGTCTAAAGTAAATGAACTTGACGACCTTAGTTGACTTGCCTTTAAACCTTTTCTACAAATGGTATGGTTAATCAAAATGACAGGTTTTCCGGTAAACAATCAAAAGTGAGTTATTTCCAAGTTTCAACAGTGATATCAAAAGCTGGATTTTTCTATTTCTGAGAAAGAGAAGCTTGCTGTTTTATTTAAATACTTTCATTTTTTTAAGCAAAAGAATAATTCTTCATGTTTCTTCTATCATTGAGAATCGAGTAAAGGAAATTAAAACATTAGAAATTATTGTCAGCAAATATGGACTAAATGGTAACTCATACTTTCTTGTTAACCACAGCACAAATCTTTCTGATCCTATGCAGTTTACTTAAGGCCACAACTGATTTTTTAGATGTAATCAGACATATTCACAGCCGTACGAGATAAAAGAAGCAATTGAACTTGTGGATTTCAACCATAAATGAAGAGACAATCCTCAACATCAAATTAAAAGGCGATTTCAATGAAGTGCAGTCAAAGAGCTGTTTCATTAAAATTAACCAATAAACCAGACATGGATCATCCAGTTCATATTGAAGAAATCCCAGAAAAGCTAATGATGCAAGAACATAACTTTAAAGTACAATGAACAGCATCAATAAGCATGTGTAAGCCTGTCCACATAGGATGCAGAAAAGATGAGCATTTGTTCAATGGCCAGATATGAATGAGAAAAAGACGTACATACCACATTGGTTATAACATCAAAAGTATTGTCTCCAAATGGGAGCTTAGGATTATTGTTCAAGTCTTGAACTACATACTCTGTTAGAGCCTGCAGAGAGACATCAAACAAGCAAGTGTGCAAATTGATCTCATCACAATAGTGCTTATCAAGAATGCCTTCCAAGTAAGGTACAAATTTCATAATGAAATATTCAACAAAATGGCAGAAGGAAAATATCCCATTTCAATTTCCTCGCTCTAATTCTAAATATGACTTCAGCTTGCACCTGTTTTTTTTTTTTAAAAAAAAAGCAGCAGTGAGAAAAAGTTCTTAAGTTGGCTGTTCTCCGTCAAAAGAGTCCTAATGATGGCAAGCCCTTCTTGATCTTGATCAGACAAAGGAAAAAAATCTCCCACACCCAAGTGGCCACTTTGGCAAATGATATCTTTTATTACTGCGGACCACAATTAAAGGGAAAGAAACTCCTCTTTCTACCCCCCAGACTCCACTTGTGGGATACGTAGTTGTTGGAAGTCTCCTATCCCTCTCTTTTTTGTTTTTATTTTGTTTTGTGTGTGTGTGTGGATGTGGAGGTGGTGTTTAAAATTGACATGACATGTTAATTAAAGAAGAGAAGAGTGAGTTCCTCATAATCCCGTAAAAGGACGAGGTAGGATATTCTCAAATGGTTGACAGGGGTTTTATTTAAATAGAAAATAGTGCATAAGAGGCTAAGACTCGAAGGCACTTTTTAGATCTTACTGTATTTCGCTTAAGCTCTTCTTCATTCATACCCATTCCAACTATCCTTTCTTGCTTGAACCCAGCAGGGTAATGACTGACCTAGATATGGAAAAAGAACAGTTTATGATCATGTAAACATGTTCAGAAAAGGAGAGATTTACATGCAGGAGATACCTTACCCAACTGCTGCACATATCGAGTACTGCTACTCCTGGAGTGTTACTAGAAGGCAAGACCTCTGAGTAATACTTGGTAAGTGCAGCAATAGCTTGATCATCAATATGTGTCACGAAACGCGGCATTTCATAGAATAACGTATCCGATGATCTGAAAATCAACTCAATCCAAAGATGAAATCCCATCAATTTCTCAGCCTCACAGAGTCACAGTTCTATGGCTTTGAAGAACAAAGATAATCTGGAATTATAACATAATTCTGTTTCCTAGCAGTTGATTTTACAATCCTGACCAATGTTTGACAACAGGCGTGATTATCAAAGAACATCATAACTAGTGAAAGCACAAACCAGTGAGTAAGCGATAAATTGAAACCAGAAAACTGATCAGCATCATGCATCATTAGGAATTAGACAATTTTTTCTGAAATTGTTTTAGTATTGCTAATTTGTTTTCCAGATTAAAAGTAATAAAATGAATGGTGCTAAGCAACCAATTTCAGACTTCTGTGTTCACCGTTCGTGTTCTTCCATTAATAAAATATGAACAGTAAAGACAGACAAAAGGAAGCAAAAGTTCAATAGATTATACTCATCAAACCGCTGGAAATCTTCATCCTTGAAAGGAAATTGTTCTGGCCATTCAACATTCTTCAAAACCTTCAAGAAAAGAAAATAAAAGCAATGCATGAAAATTCGAATCGAGTAAGATTTGTCATCGATCAGAATTAATCTTTTGGTGTTGAGATATAAGTTTGACAAAGGTGTATCAGTTGATAGGCTTTGAAACTACAAGAACGAGTTGGACAGTGAAATTGAACTTAGATTGCTGATTCCTATTCTAGTAATTCAATACTGGCCTCAGTTTCTTACTTTTTTTCTTCTTCTTTTTTCCGATAACCATGGTGTTTGGGCCAGCTTGTCTACACCTTGACTAATTCCACTGGATACTTGCTACCTACAACAAGAAAGAGGTACCGCGTAACTCTATCAACCAGGCTTGTACAGATGGGAAGAGATCATCTAGTGGTTTTGCGTAAGCAATCTTTCTCAGACCTCTTGGAATAGGCCTTTATACACCAAGTTTTTAAAGCTCCTCCTCAATATGTTTGATCCCTTTCCAAGCCTTCTTCTTTGTCAATGATCTCTTGGGATTTGATTCTGAGACCATATGGTTCTTAATCCACTTCATTGACTACTAGATCATACTTTTGGGTGCTTCAATTTATTACTTTTTATGTGGCATAATGGTTGATAACACACCTGAACTATCACTTTTTTCGCGAGTTTCACATCCCAATTATCCGTTGTATCCTTTTCCTATCTGAACTATCACCATCTATACTAATAGTTGGGGTGTGAAACTCGCAATAAAGTGATAGTTTAGGTAGGTATTTTTTTGACCAATATCTCACATCCCAATTATCCGTTGTATCCTTTTCCTATCTGAACTATCACCATCTATACTAATAGTTGGGGTGTGAAACTCGCAATAAAGTGATAGTTTAGGTAGGTATTTTTTTGACCAATATCTCACATCCCAATTATCCGTTGTATCCTTTTCCTATCTGAACTATCACCATCTATACTAATAGTTGGGGTGTGAAACTCGCAATAAAGTGATAGTTTAGGTAGGTATTTTTTTGACCAATATCTCACATCCCAATTATCCGTTGTATCCTTTTCCTATCTGAACTATCACCATCTATACTAATAGTTGGGGTGTGAAACTCGCAATAAAGTGATAGTTTAGGTAGGTATTTTTTTGACCAATATCTC
>JAJOOR010050396.1:0-13965 GCA_036250505.1 Solanum acaule | reverse complement strand
TTTTTATTTTAAATGTTAAATTAGTGATTAATTGATCCAGATTTGACACGTGCATATTAAATACTTCCTTTAATAAATTTATTTAAGTTTTTTTTAAAATCAGAAGTTGAAATGTCAAATTATATAATGCAAATGCTGACACGTGTTAATATTTGTTATAATAATTTATCATTTTAAATGTTAAAATGAATGAATAATTAGAAGATGACACGTGTATGTTTAATTTTTTCTTGAAAATCTCTAACGTTTTCTTACGGATTTCCGTAAGAATATATATATTTATTAATTATTAATTGATAATTAAAAAGTAAAAAATGTGAGATTAATATTGGCGCTGACACGTAGGCGCTATCACCTCTCCTATTATATATATATAGATATAGATTTTTATAATATTTGCACTTGTCATTTACGTTTCATTATGCTTAATATCCCATTTTTTATGACACGTTTGTTTGGTCTTGAATGTAGAATAACTTAAATGGTTGTATAATCATATGAGGGAGTTAATACTTATCCGGCCTCTTGGTTTTAGACTTGCTGAAATAAGGCTTAATTTGTACACGATTGCAACACTTGTGATACAATGTATGCGTCCACTAATAGTCAATGAATCAGGTCCCTTGACAGAATATAAGTGCAGAAAGTAAGTAACTCAAAGTAAAACGAGCACAACAGTTTTACGTGGAAACCCCCTTGCTCAAGGGAGGAGAAAACCATGACCTGTGCTCACAGGCTTTTAAACCCAACTTCATTTAACTATAAAAGAAGCAAAGGTTCAGATTACAAACTCTTGCAACCTGGGAATTAAAACTCTTTAATCCCTTCTCCCTTACTGCAGCAACTCTACTACCGGTAAAAGAACTAAGCAATAGCTCTATTGCCCACTAAACCAACTAACTCTAGTCAATCTAGACTTCCAGACCTCAACAAGGCTACCTCTAGCCACAAACTCAGATCTCAAGGATCAGGGAATAAAACTAGCCGCAACTCTACTGCACCAGGCAACAACTCAGTTGCCCACTGCACCAACTAACTCTAGCTGATATAGAATTCCACTAAGCAACAACTAAGTTTCCCACTACATCAACTAACTCTAGTTGATATAGACTTCAACAACCCGCCATAGCTAACTTTAGCTAGGAATCGGAAAACTCAACAAGGACTTCAAACGATCTAATTCCTTTATAGATCAGGAATAGATCTTACAAGATTAAGCACTAAAATATACACTCTTAACAACTAAGAACAATGAAAACTCTATCAGGTCCTCCGGCTGTTCTTGGGTGATATATATTTTCTTAAGAGAATAACTATGCTTGTGAAAAATTCTGAATTCAAAAGGCTTGTGTGTGATAATGGAGAATATACATATTATAGGATGAGCACAAACACATAAAGTAATCTCATTGGCTAAGGGCTTGCTGTACAGTGGGAGCCGTGCACCAACCACAACAGTTTTTGCAGGCTTTTGGACAGCTGTAGTTTCCTGTACGGAACTCACAGTTTCATCCGGGGATTAGGTCCAAAGTTTGTTTTCAATCATCAAAACTTCAGAGGCTCATACACAGCTTAAAATAACAACTTGATTCTTTCTCCATTGCAATTCATAAGTAAAAATTTTCATTGAATCAACACGATATGACTGTTCAGTTAATGGTATTTTGCTGATTCTCTTCAGCTTCTGTCATGTATGCTTATGGTTGTGAATTAATCAACTGGATTTTCTTAGTTCAGCTTAGCTCTTGGTGTTGATCAATGAACTCAATTCTTCTTTGTAACTAGATTTTTGGCTTGCTGTATTTTGGAAGTTTGGACAGCTTTTACATGGCTCTGAATCAGATTACTATCGAAGATAACTATTATTGAAGAGCTTCTGGATGAACTTGGGGGGTTCCCAATGGTATCTCAGGTCTGGATACCATCAAATCAGGATGGCCACACCTGATATCCACAAAACTGCATTAAAAACATGTTCTGACAACTATGAGTTCCTAGAGATGCATATTGGATTGACAATGCTCCCTTCAGTTTTCAAAAGCACTTAAGGAGGTTCATCCTGATGTTCTTTGATGATAAATATTTGGAGGATCATGTGGATCACTTCAGGATCACTTTTCAGATAAATGTTGGGGAGTTGCTTGATGAAAAGGAAGCTGAAAGTAGAATAGATAATGATGAGTACTTGTTTGATGTTGGCAACTATGATGAAGAAATCCCAAAAAGGAATCCTATGCGTAATAATAACCTCAAAGTTGAGTCAGATTCGTTGCGGAGGAAGGATGAAGATGGCTTTACCCTTGACGCGGTAAGATATGGAAATGCTGGAAGATTTATCAACCATAGTTGCTCACCAAACTTTTATGCTCAAAATGTCATGTATTACCATGGTGATAGGAGAGTACCTCATATAATGTTTTTCGCTTCCAAGAGTATTGCTCCATTAGAGGAGTTTACTTATCACTACAACTATGACCATGTTTGTGATAAAAATAGTAATCTGAAGAGAAAGAATTGTAGATGTGGCTACCGGAAGTGCGAGGGGAGAATGTACTAAAGAACTACTGTTAGTATGACATTTTAATATTAATAAAAATACATCATATGTCACTTTGGACTCTTCAACTAAATCCGGAGTTGCTTGAGTTATCTAACGTTGTTGGGTTGTTATATCCTAGAAGGGACAAGTCAAGAGACATATTGTTGGATCAGTGTAGATTATACCACAGTCGGCTTGAATCTCTTTAAAGAGAGCAAGATATTTGTATCTCAGCCTAAAGATTTGTTTATTCATTTTTGTCATTTTATTTTCAATTGTAATTTAATATGTTTGTGGTATATTACACCAACAACTACTAATGTAACACTATTTCTCTTGACCTGATGTTTGAAGTATAATTTTTATGATCTTTGTGCACTTGTTATTCCATTTACGTTTAATTGTGCAAAAACTTTGGGGGAAAGTACCTATTTCAGTGACGCCTATTGCCTTCATCTTATTCAAACGTTATTGACAGGATGCCTTCAATCTAGTCTTGAAGCAAGGAACCAATCGGCATGCTTAACATAATTTCCTGTTTGTTATGACTGTTGTTTGGTTTTGAATGTAGAATAACTTAAATGGTTGCATAACCACATTTGGGAGTTAATACTTATTAGTTTTAGACTTAAAAGAAGGCTTACTTACCACCAGGCAGGACCAAAATCCTAACATTTATCTTTAATGCAAATGTCTATTTTCCTATCAAGTGATGAAATTTGTACATGATTGCAACACTTTGGGAAATCTTAGTGAGTTATGACATCTGTTCCTACATACTAATCAACTTGCCACTGAACCAAAGAGAGCATGGGTTGAGATTCTACAATTCTTTGTTGTACTATAGAAAGTTTGCTATATCTTTGCTAAATTCATTTTTTAGAAGGTGTAATACCGAGTGGTGGTGTGTTTGCAAATTTCACTCTCGCGAACAAAAGTCTACGCGGAATGCACATATGGAGATTCCCGCTTGCCCTATTGTTACTCCTGTGGTTATTTCATCCTTCCTGATATTCTTATATTGGTTTCAATTTGGATAATCAAACGGTAGAAAAAAGAAAACTCCAAAGATGTGGAAAAGGTATGCACCAATGATCAATACTCATCAATTAATTTCTTATCACAAGATTCAACGAGCAACAAATAATTTTGATGAATCCAATTTGAATTGGTGAGGGAGGTTGAACAAAGGCCATAAAGGTTGTGGATTTGGCTGTAGCAATCCAAGTCAAAAAAACTACGGTGACTTAAGTGTTTTACTTAGAGCGCCTGTTTGGAATTGCTATTGGAACGCGAAGTGCATTTTTGAGAAAAAAATAATAATTATTTTGATAAATTAAGTATTTGGCAAATTCTTAAAATTGTTTTTAAATGGAAGCAGAAGTAGTTTTTCTGTTGTTGGGAAGAAGTTAAGAAACAGAAGCAGCAGAAATAGAAAATTAATTTTTTTAATACTAAAATATCTCTTACATCTATACATATTTATCAATATATCCCTTATTAATTAATTAACATATATCAAAAGTTTGGTTGATTTTTATTCAAGAATTTTATTTTTTATTTTTATATAATAATTTTTTTTTATTTGTGCTTTATATTATTATTTATATATTATATTGTATATATTACTTCATGTATTATTTTACAAAATTAGAAATAAAAGTAACAACGATATTTTCTTAGGATTAAAAAAGAGAAAAAATAACAATTAAAGATTTAGACTCTCCCAAAAAAATAACAAATAACAATTTTTTCTTTTCTTAATTTCCATATTATTTTATTTTAGTTTGATTTTTTAAAAACTTCAAAGTATTATAACAAAAAAATGATAATAACTAAGATTGAATCCAAAAAAATAGGTAACAAATAACAAAAAGATTCCTCTATTCAATATTTTTCAACAATATTTATATACATATAATATTGATTGAAAATTTGAATATGTACATTTTAAATAATTAAATTAAAAATGTAATTAAAGTTTCTGCATTAAATGTTTAAAATAATTTCTCTTTATAAAATAATCTTAATATTAAAAACACATTGATACTTGTCATTTTTAGTAATTTGACTCTCAAAAACACTATTTAAAGAAAATTAACCAAACACAAATTGATTATCAAAAGCACTTTTCAAATGAATTTGTCAAACACAAATTTTTATTTTTATTTTTGAAAAGAACTTTTCTAAAAAACTACTATTTTAAAAGAACGCTTCTAAAAATAAGTAGTTTTTAGCAGCAATGTCAAAAAGACTCTTAAATTAGAATTAGTAATTATGGTAACTTGTTGGTTTAAAGAGTCCCAATTTGAATAGAATGAAATGCATACTCCCTCCGTCCCAATTTATGTGTCACTTTTCGGATTTTGAGATTCAAACAAGTCTATGTTTGAACGTAAACTTTTCCTATATTTTTTAATTATTTTGAATTATCAATTATTGTGACTTATAGTACTTTACGTAGTTTTAAAATATATAAATTTCATTTCAAAAAATTGAAGATTCCACGCGCAAATTTATGGTCAAACTTAAGTTGTTTGACTCTCGAAAAATAAAAAATGTCACATAAATTAGGACATAAAGAGTATTTTATTGTACGTTCGTTCACTTTATTTTTAGAGTTTAACTAATACCACCGTCCGTAGAAACTTTATTTTACTCAAGCATATAAGTTTAATAATAGATAATAGGCTAAAAGCTAATTACCACAATATTTTCTTAAAATTACTTCCTTGATTAATTACTAGTTATTCTACAGAGAACATACTTTAAAAAAAAAAGTAGTTTTTGGTTTCAATTTATGTGATGATGTTTGGATTTTAATAACTAAACGAATTCTCTTTATTCTAATTGTTTATAATGTGCATGTTAAATATTTTTAATTGTTAATTATTATAATTTATACTAAAAAAAATTCATAATTTTCAAATATATAAATTTTATTTCAAAAAATTAATAAATATAATATTAATTACATAATCAAATTTTTTTTAAAAAAAAATGAATTTTACGAAGTGAAAAGTATCAAAAAATTGAAACATTAAAAATACTATATTATAGAATAGTGATAGTGATTGTTTAGGTTTTATTTTGATGATTGCTTTGAAGGTTGATGCTGCTAATTGATTCAAATTTCAAGGGATCCTATAATTCAAATTCGATGTTAGAGTAGAAATTGACATGTATAAAAACAATATATTATTGAATCCTTCCTAATTTTGGTAAAAAAGTCGCAATGCTAAAAATAAAATGGTAGAGTAAATATAAAGTCCTAGTTACCTTTTACAACTATTGTTCTTATTTTTAATTTGAATATAAAAATATAAAAATAATTAAAACTTATCTATAATAGGTTTAAAGTACTTGCTTGTGTAAAAAATAATTTTCACGAGGTTGGTATTGGCATATCCTCTATATCGTTTCAATTTTATCGGATGTCCCCGAAGGAACATTATACCCTTGTTCGATACTAATATTTTAGCTTTGAAAAGTGTTTGATATTATGAAGCTAGCCAACACTTGAAATCACATCTTCAAGTAAGTTGTTTCTTTTTTCTTTGAGTTTTGAAATTCTTTAGTTTAATCTATTTGTGGTAAAAAATAATAATTTTGATGTGTTAGTTAATTTTGTAGCCACAAATCACAATTTTATGACATGCTTCGATTAAAATTCATAGTATCTAAATAGATGTATGTGGAGATTTTGATATGTAGATTAAGATGGCACCCGAAATACACAAATAAGTCTCGGGTGCCATGATTTAGTGTTGCATCTGGAGCGTTCTTCCGCGCCCTGAGTCCGAATTCGGATCCTTGGAGAGCACTAAGATTGTTTTCCCCTGCATCTTCTTGGCCTCAGCTAATTAGGGTGTCTAACATATTGGTTCGGACCGAACTGATTTTCATGAGGACCAGTCCTGCCCGTATAGAGGGGCAGGGTTGGGCTGGTTCTACAATAGATTAACCTGCACGGATCCATTTGGGGTTCCGATGGATTGCGACCGGTAAACCTAGTATCGCCCGGGATGGTTTGGTCCGGCGTAATGCTAACTTTAAGTTGGCATATTTTACCAGTATTAATTAATTAAAAATACTAAATTTTAATTAAGTTTAAGAATATTATTTTAAAATAAATTGGACCAGCCTGGTCTAGTCCTCATAGGCCTAAATAAACTCGAATTAACCCATCTTGGTTGAAACTCGTCTGCCCAACCCATACCCAAGACCTAGGGTTATCAAAATGTACTCAAATATAGGTAATTTGCCTCAAAATTTTATAGATTGGACTCGAGATAATTTAAATTGGTCAAACTCAACTCATTGAAGTCTTAACTCATTTTAAAATGATCTTCAATTGAGTTTAATTTAATCTCCAATTCAACCTGTCTTAAGACACTTTATTTGCATTGGTGCAGTAAAATGATTGGTTAATGACCCGCCTAATAGCTACTAGGGTTGAAATATGGGTCAAAACTCAACCTGCATAATACTTAGTTTTAAATGCTTTATTTGTTCTCTTATTTTTTAGTACCTAATAAAGTTAGGAGAAACAAACATTCCTACCACATATATTAATTCAATGTATAGTTTGAAATAATTATATATTATCTCACCAATTTATAATTTTGTACTAGATTTCAAATCAGATACATTACTCCTTCAAATTTCCCCCTTCGCTCTACTTTCTTTCTTTCATCTCTCTACTCCCTCCCCCCCCCCCCCCCTTCCTCTCTTCTCTCTCCCCCTCTCTTTTGCTCTCTTCCCCTCTCTGTATGCACGGATTCACTGATGAATATATAAGTGCATCTTTTTTGTACAAGATACATTGTAAAATATATATACAAAGGGAGAGAGACTAGCTAGTAAGAGAGTCAACATGCATTTATGATACCAAATATGTTCTGACATACAAATACACAGGTAGAGAGGTGTTTGATACCAAATATATTTTGAAATACAGAAAGGTGAGGGAGAGAGGCACAACAGGGCGGAGCTACATTATACTAAGAGTGGTCACGCAGACACCCTTCGTTGTAAAAATTACACCATATATATAAGTAAAATGATACTTAAAATAATTAAATAAGACAATTTGAACACTCTTAAAACCACAAAGTTGTGTAGCCTAGTGGTTCCAGATGCTCAGGAAAGTTGAGGCTGAGCGATCAACATGTGCGCAAGTTTGATTCCCCGTTCAAACTAATATTATCTTTCAAAATAATTTTTAATTAGAGACCTACAACTTAAAAGTTTAAGAAAGAAAAAAAAAATTAGTAGCCAATTGGATTTTTGATTGATTTGACTTTTTTTCTGTTCATTAAAATTTTAAATAAAATTTCAAAGTAATATTTAATTTAAAGTTAATAAGCAAATCCTATTTATTTTTAGTATAAAGCTGCTATTGATTCTACACTATATTTTTTTCATGTCTAGTTGTTACTGTTATCCCCAGAGGTTGGTAAAAGTGATTTCACTCTAAGCTGAATTTTCTCTTTTTCTTTTCTTTCTCTATGTGTTCACTTCCGATTAAATTAAGCATAAACATTGAAACTAAATATTATGTAGTATTTTTTTTTTAAAATTACATTTAAAAAAATAATTAATAATTACGTAGTTTGATTTACAAAAATATAGTGGACTTATTCGTCAATTTTTCTTTTACCTATGTGATTTATGGACACCTTTCGTGAAATTTCTGGGTCCACCACTCAGAGTCTGTGTATCCTAGATACATGCAAATCACTAATGAATATAGTGTATCTGGAACAATTTACACCGTACCTGTATTTGGAAAGAAAAAGGTATGGAAGTCAATTTTCTAAATTGATGTGAACCACATAATTAGGACCTAAACTAGTGGATTTTGTGTTGTTTGTTCATAAAATTATTATTTATCTTTATTATGGCTATATATAATATATCAAATAAAAAGATATATTTTCGAAAATATTTCTCATGGATCAATTTAGGTCATATATCAACCCAAATTTTGGGATCAAATGGATTGGATTAGGCTAATAAATGAGCGGGTAATTAATCAGTCCTAACTTGAGAATCTCTGCTCTCCTTTAGCATCAATGTGAGTTTCGTTACTCTCCTTCATTGCTTGTTATGTGGTATCCTTTGCTGTTACTCTTTTTTTTTGTTTGATTCGTACATTCATAATGCCTTGATTTGTTAGATGTTAATAATCATGTAAAGTACTATTTGTTTTTATAGTAGAATTGTTTTTTTCTAGTAAGGGTTTTAAGTTGTGCATACTTTATAAATTGTAGATGTCTGTGTTAGCGGAAACGAGTCCCTCAGAGATGTCAGGGAAGAAGAAACTTCATCAGATGGTTGATACTAAATCTCCCTCCACATTTAAGCGCCTAAAAGTTGATGCTATCCGCAATTTTCCTGAAAATTGTGGTCCATTTGTTCATGAAAACTACGGAACCAGAGAGATCTACCCGGAATTTCCATCAGCTACCAAGCTTGTAAAAGTCAATGCTACAAGGAATTTTCCTGAGAATTGTGGCCCCTGTGTTCTTCAAAAGAAGAATGGACGCGACACTCAATGCTCCGCTAATGTTGATATCGAAAGTTGTTCTGAAGTTGAAATGAATGTGGTTGAGTTAGGTGACCCTTTAAGTGTTTTTGTGCCAAAAGATATGCAATTTGATTTGGCTGCAACTGATGCGTGTGAAAAAGAGGGCGGTGATTCGAATCATTTGAATACCTCATGTCAACCTACTACTAATGGAAATCATGTTTTGAAGACGAAAGAAGAAAATCTTATGTATGATGACTCAACTCAACTGAATGAAGTCTTGGTTAATCAGGTTCTCCAAAAGCCGTCAACTGATACAAGTAATACATGTGATTGGTTTATAAAAGGTGATCCTATTGAAAATGGACCAGAATTGCCTGCTATTGCGTCACCAGAAAATCTAATTGACGGTCGAAATGATGAACCTAGTAAGGAAACAAACAAGAGAGTTCAGTACAAAGAAGTTGCTGACGATGAATCCAGGAGTCAGGTAGATAGTTCATCCTGCTCCGAGTCGAACTCACAAAAATCAGGTCTCAAAACCCCAAGTGCCGGTAAGAAAGGGGGAAAGGGTGAGATCGTGCAGGAAGAAGCAGTGAAGTGTCCCGAACCCCTACACACGTGCAAGGTTATTTTTGAAGATGAATCTGCGGTCATGAAGAAGCAAATAAATCTCGGAGTTTCTCAAGAAGATTTAAGGAATTCTGATGTACTGTGTGGTGCTTCTGGTCATGGATTGTTAACTGAATATGAACATATTCAGAAAGTGAAAGAAGTCAAAGAGACTCTGAAACTTTTTGATGACGAATATACTAAACTTTTGCAAGAAGATAAAGCAGAGAAACATGAAGGACGGTCCAAAAGAAGAATCCATATAGAGGCAGCAATGAATTTGAAAAAACAGAAAAAGTGGGTAAATTGTGAGTGGACTTTTGGACATGTTCCTGGAGTTCAAATTGGGGATCAATTCAGGTTCAGGGCAGAACTTGTTGCGATCGGACTACATAACCAATTTATTAAGGGTATCAATTATGTGACTATTGGCAGAAAAGATGTTGCATCTAGCATTGTTGATTCTGGTCGGTACGACAACGAGGCCATATCTTCTGAAACATTCATTTATGTAGGTCAAGGCGGAAATCCAAAGGTATCTCTTAATGGAAGAGTGGAAGATCAAAAGCTTGAAGGGGGTAATCTTGCCTTGAAGAACTCCATGGACTTGGGATATCCGGTGAGGGTTATTTGTAGTAGACAAAGACTGAATGGTGAAAAGAGTGATTTAAGATACATTTACGACGGGCTCTACACCGTGACCAAGTGTTGGGAAGAAAGAGCTCCAACTGAAAAATACATTTTCAAGTTTGAACTGAAAAGAAATCTTGGCCAACCAAAACTTACTCGTGAACTAATGTCACGGCCAGCAAAGTTAGTCAAGGTAAATCATTCTTGTGTTAATAAGGCAACAAAATCCATTATGCAGTCGGAGTTTGTTGTGGACTATGATGTCTCGCAAGGAAAAGAGAAGATACCGATCCGTGTTGTCAATGCAATAGATGATGAGAAACTCCCACCATTTACTTACATTACTAACATGCAATATCCAGATTGGTATTATATCTCTAGGCCTCAAGGTTGCAATTGCACAAGTGGATGCTCGGATTCCGAGCAATGCTCTTGTGCTTCTAGGAACGGAGGTGAGATTCCATTCAACACAAGAGGCTCTATTGTTAGAGCACAACCTCTTGTTTATGAGTGTGGTCCATCTTGCAAATGTCCCCCTTCCTGCAAAAATAGAGTTAGCCAACATGGACCTCGATACCATTTGGAAGTTTTCAAGACCGAATCGAGAGGATGGGGTTTGAGGTCACGAGATCATATCTCATCCGGAAGTTTTATATGTGAATATGTTGGGGAGTTGCTTGATGAAAAGGAAGCTGAAAATAGAATAGATCATGATGAGTACTTGTTTGATATTGGCAACTATGATGAAGAAATCCCCAAAAGGAATGTTGCGCGTAGTAATAACCTTAAAGTTGAGTCAAATTCTTTGATGAGGAAGGATGAAGATGGCTTTACCCTTGATGCGTTAAGATATGGAAATGTTGGAAGATTTATCAACCATAGTTGCTCACCAAACCTTTATGCTCAAAATGTCATGTATTACCATGGTGATAAGAGAGTACCACACATAATGTTTTTCGCTTCTGAGAGTACTGCTCCATTAGAGGAGCTGACTTATCACTACAACTACCATATTGACCATGTTTATGATAAAAATGGTGATGTGAAGAGAAAGAATTGTAGATGTGGCTCCCGTAAGTGTGAAGGGAGAATGTACTGAAGAACTACTCATGTAAGACTATTCTTCTTGACATGATATTCGAAGTATGATTTTTATTATCCTTGTGCACTTGTCATATCAACATTTTGATCCCTTGTTATTCCATTTATGTTTAATTGTGCAAACTTTGATCTCTTGTAACATTCATTATGCTTAATTTCCTACTTTTTATGACATTTGTTTGGTCTTAGATTAAATGGTTATATAACCACATGAGGGAGTTAATACTTATTCGGCCTCTTAGTTTTAGACCAAAATCCTTAGAAGAGACATTTGTCTAAACCGCAAATGTCTATTTTTCTATCAAGTAGGTGAACTTTGTATACGATTGCAATTGATAAGTAAAATTCTTTATTGAATCATGATATGATTGTTCAGTTAATGTTTTTTTCTGATTCTCTTCAGTCTTTGTCATGTATGATTATGGTTGTCTGAATCTATCGAGTGATTTGTTTAATCTTGTTTCTACAGCCTGAAATTTCGAACTACTTATCAGCGGATGATTTTTTTCGTGGACTAGTAGCAACAAATACCAGCTTGTCACATGGTTGTATTAAGGAACTGAATTTTTCTAGTTCAGCTTTCATGGAGTTCAGCTTAGCTCTTGTTGATAATTGAACTCAATTGTTTTCTAACTAGATTTTCGGCTTATTCTATTTTGAAAAGTTTGGACAGCTATTACTTTCAGTTCCTTATTTCGCGTATCAAGCTCTTGAACAGTACAGAAAATAACAGTTCTTTTGCAAGCATTTGCTTTGCAGCTATTGTTTTCTAGACCTTTTTTTTTCTAGCATCTCTGTATAAATTTAGTGTAGTTTACAATTTATTCGTTAGGTGTTGTTTGGTATGCTATTATAGTCTTGAGATTAAATCGTTTGACAAACTTATCCCATCTCTGGGGTTGGGATAAAATAATCCCAAGTTTGATGGGATAAGGTGGGATATCTAGGATTAAGTTTGAGATTATATTTATACTGTGTTTCATTGACGGATAAATTTACATAGTATAATCTAATCCTATACTTAATTCTGGGATATCCCATCAAGTTTCATAAAGTGGAGTATCTTTCTTAAAGGAACAAATTTATTAGCGAAAGTTTCTCCTCTCCCCTCCCCTCCCCTCCTCACCTCTCCTCTAAGTGATTACACACACCACACGTCTTATAAACAGAGTCAAGCACGTAATGCACATTTACTTGTTTCTCGTTCTGGCATTCTTCACTCTATTCCTTGTTCTCAGGTCCCATGGAACCTCTATTAATAGTCATGTTAGCTTTCTTTCAGCTTGCATTTACATAGAAAGATCATGGTGTTCTTCCAACATATATAATGAAGGAGTTCAACTAATTAGTATGCAGGATTGAAGCAACTGAAATCAATCTCCAAACTCCATAACATAAGATAACGAGATAAAGTCGAGTTTCCAGTGATAGTAATTGTGAATGAGCAAACTTCTATTAACTGCCTAAGCAAAAAAGATTTGTGGTAATATTGACTGCTAGAGCAAAAAGATTTTATTACTTGCATCAGAAAAGTGGCTACATATGTTGACAAAACAGTAAAAGATGGTTTCAGGATCTATAAAGTTTTCCAGACAGAACAAATCAACAAAACTATAACTATAATGTTTACACTTTAATTTTAAGTCTGCTTTGACATACAAGTTCATTAGCACTTTCGGTATAAATCTAACTCAATTGTTACACTAACTGTCATAAGTGGCACCCATACTAAACAATCTGGTGGAAGAACCAAGTCTAACCCGAAACCAACCCAATATTATTTAAAAGAAAACAATTTATCATAGATGAGGTAAAACAGTTGGCTAGAGAATTGACTCCCCATAAACTCAACCCAATAGCCAAAACATCTAAATGCGGAAATAAACCCCTAAGATCTGAGAGTCACCATATCAAAACTCTAAAACAGTCAAATTAGGGATGCAACACCGAAAGCTAAACATAAACTAAAGTTTGTAGTCTCTGTCCGAACAAATAGACAAGAAAGTGTAGAAGAATTCATGGAAGTCTGAACGACAAAGCTCACCCTTGGACTCGAAATCAGATGTCTCTCAACTGAGGTCTTGGATAAGCCGCTGGAAAATTCGTTACACCAACAAAAAAGAAACAAGTGCAGTAGTAGTACACAAATCACTGTGTACGGGTAGGATCACGCAGCCAATCCAATATATGAATGAAAAAAGTTCACCACCAAATAGTAACACAGAACAATGCAGAATATAGCAACAATTATAAACCACACATAGACTCCAGTCACATGCCATGAAGCAACAATACATGAATCAACCAATGCATAAAACATGTCTCGATCACATGATCAAAATGCAAATGTTCGGTGCTCTCATGAAATTTCAAACACATACATGGTCCTCTCACTGAACTCAAACCAAACTGTCAGTATCATACCAGATGTGGTATCCAAGCTAACCGTATATAATCAGTGGCGGATCCAGGATTTAGAGTCCGTGGGTGCCAAATAGACTTATCGATTAAATTAATTTTATATTTGATTAAATTATTTGTCTTTTCGATA
>JAJOOR010050395.1:0-14636 GCA_036250505.1 Solanum acaule | reverse complement strand
ATTATGCTTATCGCTTATGGTCATTTTATTTGCTTCCGCGACCAAGGATGTGTAATGATACGCTATGAGGCTTGTTTGGGGTTCCTTCGGGTTCCCCATTCGCCGGTCACGTCTAGGCCCTAGGCTTGGGTCGTGACATATGATAATTTGTGAATTTTGACCTTAGATTTGCAATGGGTATGAGTTGAATCGAGTTTGGGAGGCGAGGACATTATCGGGCAAATAATTTCGTGGAGGTCCGTATTGCTGAGGCACTTAGTCTCCAGATAATTACCCCATCTCAACGTCGCGGAGAGGACACAGAGTCCTCAGCAACAAAAAATTATTTCGCAACCAAAAAATTATTTCCATCTCCGCGTAGAGGCAGTGTTCCTTAAATTGGGCCTTCACTCCTTCTTATGATCAACTATCTTAACCCTTCTAAATCATTGAGATAACTTACATTCCAAAGTATAATTCTTTAATTCACATTTCAAATTCAAGATAGAGTTAAGAGTAAAGTTCAACAGAGTTCTTACGAATCATTTTGAGAAGTCTTTTACAAACTTTTTAATCTTGTTTCAAGACTTGAGTATTTGAGTTTGAGGAAGAGTAGAGTTGAATTTAATGTTTTTTCAAAATGAATGTATGGGAACAAAGTATTCCCAATAGTAAATACTTTTTCATTTAAAATTAAGGGAAACACCGATTTCCAAAGGAGTTCATGAGATGTTTTAAGTACTATCTCTTTTAAGAGAAACCTTTTGAGTAATAATCTCAAAGTTAAGGATGAGGAAGTATTTTTTTAAAACATATGAGCTAATTTATATTTTGGGAGTAGTATTGAGAACCGATATGTGGGAGAGTTCAAACAAATCACAGCCCCCATAAACCATGTAGACGACGTGGGTAGAAAGGGTCATACTTTTTAGATGATTCCTTATTAATTTTTAAGCATAGCTTAGTAGATCCACTTAGTTAAGGAGTTCTATACCTCGATAAGGTATAGGACAGTTCTGGTAGTGTGGGTGAGAAGTTGTATCATCACATAACTCATAGTGATGGTTGTCGGTAAGAAAATCTCCCAAACAGAGGTTTTTTTTTTTTACATACAAACTGTGTTACATTGTTTTTTCCTATACATTTTGCTATCTATTGTTTGGAAAGCTTTTCATTATATCGCATTATTGTTATTGCTTTAATATTAAGATGAGTTGAGATTGAGTTGAGTTGAGTTGAGACGAGGTAAGTTGTTTCTTCAATCCAGTTCAATCTTATGTCATGTTTTAGATTTCCTCTTGCATGCTGGTACATGAAATGTAATGATGCCTTTTGGCCTACATTTTTCATGATCCAGATACATGTACCCAGGATCATCAACCTATGCTTCGTTAATCGAGTTGAGTTCTTGAGTTGTTTGGTGAGCCTCCTTGCTTACAGAGGACCCCTTATTCATCTTCTGTTATTTCAGTTTGTTAGGATGGTTGGGCGTCTTCTCCCGATATCCCTCATAGTATTAGAGAATTCATAGATAAATAGATAGATAGACAGTAGTTCATGAGCCTTTTCATTTTTAGATTTTAATGTTTTAGACTTGAGTTGCCTTTTTGGCAAGTGAGTGTTTTATTTTTGAAATATTCTGAGTTTACATTTGAGAAAGTTGAGTAAAGTTTATCATTTGGGTTTATTTTATGTTGAGTAAGTCTCCCGCTGAGAGTTCAGTAAGGCCAAGGGTTCGCTTGGGGATAGCAATGAATCTCAAGTGTTGGCCACGCAGGGTGTAGGCTCGGGGCATGACAATAAGGTATCTGCAATAGTACTCAATGAGAGCTAACATGCAAGTTCCATAGCAAGAATATTCTTAATAACAACCCTCAATCATAATCAAAAAGCCTCCAATGAGGACTAGTTTGTCTAAATACAAGTTCAAGCTTATATTCGTTTCTTGTCTAATGCAACAACATGTTTCAACAAATGCATTCAAGTTCCCTCACAAGAACAATTCCATTCCCTCACAAAGCAACTCAACAAAGGTATAAGGAATCAATTCAACTCTCACTCTCTCAAAAGAGAAAAACATGCAAGCTTTATCCCATAGGTTTACCCATATTTTGAAATCATCACATAACCAAGATCATGAAAGCTCTCAAGGGTCTTTTCGTCTTGTAATGCCGTTGATGGTTGAGGTATGGTCAACTTTGATTGGTGACTTTACCTTTTCAAAGCATTGTTACAATCATTATCAACTCTTCTCAAGTTCTTTTCCTTGTTTTTCAATTGAGAACTTAAACATTGACTTGTCACTATATTTTTTTGAATTCTCTTTATTTCATTCACTTCTATTTTTTTATTTTCATTTTTATGCATTTCAATCACAATAACTTTTTTATAAGGAGGGATTCTTTCTTTTTTGTAACTATTACAAAATTGAGTCTCATTTCATCATTCTTTTCCCTTCACTTGGCTTTCATTCTTCCTTCTTTTCCATACCTCCATGTTAGGCTTTTTTCTAAGTTGTCTTTCCAAACATAACAATGCTTTAAAAAGGATTTCTGGTGAGAAGGTAGGAACAACTTGGTTGAAGAGGTTTAGTTTTGGTTTTAGCCAACGAATAGGATAGGCTCAAATGGTTCCAAAATGGATGCACACCCTCACAAGGTAGTCAAAAAGGATTATGGAGAATTTTGTTCCAACTATAAATTGTTGCCCAAGATCATGTCTCATATTAATGAAGATTCAAACAATTGGACTAAGAAGGAAAATTCTAGGACTCTACATACATTCTTTCAAGTACTACCTCACCACACATGGCAGTTCTAAATACACTCCTTTAGCACATATCGAAAACATCAAATTTGTATGTGTGATGTTAATTGCAAGGCTCATATCAAAACATAGTTAGTCAATAGAAGATTAAAAGAGATCGCTCAAAAGTGCAACCAGATCGATTTCATTCTCAACATACCAACACTAAACACCACATTTATCATAATTGTTATTCAAGACATCGATATTGAACTCTATTGATATTTGAATTGTTATCAATGAAGAGTTCAAGCATTTCATGATTTTACATTCATGGAGGTTTTAAAAATCATGAGAAAATGAAATAGAAACAAGAGACACACTTTAACCAAAAGTAAATTACTACAATTATTCAAACTCGAAATGAAGTCAAAAGGAGAATATTTTCTGAAAAGCCCTCACCCCATGAAAAAGGAAAGATCAATGTTCTCAATGAATAGGAATATCGTGATGTTATGAAGATGAAAGCACTCCATAAGAAAGTATTGGGATCAACATTCACCGACTAAGTCGGCGAATCACCAAGCACGATCAGATTGCCCATAAAAGGCTGCAACCTAAGACAATATGTCCTTCACTTCACTGAACTAATTCACAATCTCCAGATGCACATAGGCGAAACACTGTCCTTTTCATGAATATCACTGAAATTACCAGTGTGCCTCCCATTTTGTGTGCCTGATAAGGCGGATTATAGTGGGTTCGCCCAACAATGTATGTACATCGCCCAGTTGGTGATTAGCACTGTCGAAATACAAAGTAATAACCTAATGGTGGACCCCTTGTTGGGCTAACTCATTCGAGCTTTGATTAGAGTACTCAGCGTATCGTCGAGTTTCCTTTTCCATTGACTATTTTTGCACAATACCTATACATGTTTACACCCATGTTATTGAAAAGAAGTAACAATTAGGTTGAATTCCTAGAAGATCCTAATTTAACATCGCGATACAATGTGGATATGTTCATCATACATCATCCAAATACACCACTTTAACAACCTGCACAGCATGACATTCTCAAAAGTATGCCTACAACATTTGGCCATTAACTTTGAATCTTATCTACAATTTCAATCGCTCCATTTTCTATACACTCGTGTGATATTGTGCGGACCAGTCCCCTTGGAATTGTGCTTACCTGGAAACAGATTCAACTTTGAATTTAAAAGTAGCACTAACTCCCCAACTCAAAACTCACAAGTATCTTAGAATCATTGCACCACTTAACCTTTTCCGTATATAGGGTAGAGCTTTCGCAGGCCTGCAAACAAAATTCATCCAATTCACGGATTTGGTGGACATGAACTCAAGAGGGCTACTCCCTAAATTCAAATTTATCTTTTTCAATGCCCATAAATCTTTGTGTTCTAACTCAACCGGAAGTTGACAAGCATACCCAAACACTAACTTTTAGGGAATTATACCAATGGATGATTTTAATGTCTAGTCTGAAAGTGCATCATTAAGCTTGCTAGACCAATCAGTATGATGGACATTCACATTTTTGGCCAAGATGCTCTTTATTTTTCGATTAGACTCTTCAACTTGTCCGCTCGATTGTTGATGGTATGGTGTTGTCAATTTGTGCTTGACCCTATATTTATATACGAGGGCTGTAAACTTATGATTGCTAAACTGTGATCCATAATCACTTATAATGACCCTTGGTGTACAAAACCTTGTGAAGATATTCTATTTGAGAAACTTTGTGATACTTCGTGCTTCATTGATGGATAATGCCATCGCTTCCCACCCACTTGGATACATTGTCAACTCCTACAGTATGTATTTGCGCCCAAAAGGGCTAGGAAAAGGACCTATGATATCAATTCCCAAAAAATTGAACATTTCAATCTCAAGGATTTGTGAAAGTTGTAATTCATGTCTCATAGATATACTACCTTGTAATTGACATGGAACACAACATTTGCAAAATGCATGAGCATCTCTAAACATTTTAGGCCAATAATAGCAATATTTTAAGACTTTAGAGGTTGTACGGATGCGCCCATGATGACCACCTATTGGAGAGCATGACATGCTTCAAGGATCATATTCAATTCTACATTTAGCACACAACGCCGAATGATATTATCAGCACACTCTCTTAAAGGAATGGTTCTTCCCATATGTATTTCTATACATCAAATAGCAATTTCCTACTTTGATGGCTACTCAAATCAACAGTTAACAGCCAACCCAAAATAAAATTTGCGAAATCAACATACCAACGATAATAGGGTGTAGATATTAAAATTACCAATTCATTCGAGAAGGCATCACCAATGTATTTCTTGTCAACCACTCTAGCATCTGCTTCCAACCTTGAATGATGGTCAACTGCTTAATTTTCACATCCCTTCCTATCTTTCACCTCGAAGTCAAATTCTTGATGAAGTAAAACCCATCAGGTCAGCCTTCGCTTGGCCTCTCTCTATTCCATTAGGTACCATAAAGCTGTGTGATCTTTGTGCACCATTACTTTGGTACCCAACAAATATTCTCAAAAATTCCCAAACCCATATAGCATAGCAAACAACTCTTGCTACATCGCAGTGCTATTTTTTTTTAGCACAATTTAACATTTTTCTAGTATAATAGATAGGATGAAAGAAGGTGTTTTAGTGTTTCCCGAGAACAGCTCCAAAAGCCAATCCACTAGCATCGCACATCATTTCAAAAGGGAGATTCCAGTAGGGGGCAATGATTATTGGGCCTAATATATGTTTTCCCTAAGTTTTTTGAAAGCTACCATACAAGAAGCATCGAAAATGAATATTCTTTCTTTCTCAGGAAGTCTACACAATGAAATAGCAATCTTGGAGAAATATTTAATCAACTGTCTATAAAACTCAACATGACCAAGAAAGCTCCTCATACCTTTTACAGATATTAGGGGAGGTAATTTTAAAATAACTGGAATTTTTTCCTGATCAACTTTAATACCATCCCCAAAATTTTAGTGCCAAAGCACAATTCCCTCATTTACCGTAAAGGGATAGTTCTCCTAGCTAAGGACCACGTTTGAATCCACACACCATTTCCAAATCTCTCAAAAATTCCTCAAAAGAATCCTCAACGATAGAGAAATCATCCATGAACAGCCCCATGGAGTCCTTTACTATATCTGCAATGACGGACAACAATAATCGTTGAAAGGTATTAGGGGCAACACATAGACCATAGGGCATTCTCTTGAATCCGATGGCGCCATAAGGGTATGTAAATGTTGTCTTCTCTTGATTCTCCAGTGCAATGGATATTTGGTTGTACCCAAAATATCCATCAACAAAGCAATACCTCCCATTTCCATCAAGACTATCAAGAATCTCACTAGTATGGAATGGTAAAATTATCTTTCTTAGTCCATGAATTAATCTTCTGATAGTCCGTGCACACTCGCCACTCGGTGATGAGTCTAGTGGCCACTAACTCAGATTTTTCAATGGAAATTATGATGATACTACCCTTCTTCAGAACACATTGCACTGGACATTACCATTAGTTGTTTGCAATTGGGCAGATAACTCCCACATATAACCATTTATAATTTATTTCTTCACCATTTCTTGCATCGGAAGATTAATTCTTTGTTGATGTTCAATATTTTGTTTTCCACCAAATTTATTTTCATGGTGCATGATGATTCCACAAATTGGACTCATTTAGGGCTATATTTTGATAGAATTAGTGTCCTCAAATGCATATTTTGTCTCAATATCTGATGAAAATCCTTAATTTTAGGTATTTGGAGTTTGAGGCAAAGCATGGACACTACTTGGCAAGAAGGAACAAAGCTGCTGAAAAGAACGAACAAATGAAGGCCTGAGGATCTCCGAGCCCAGTTGGCGAGTCACCGATTAGCCTGGAGATTGCCTTTTGTTCCAGTGTGTTGAGCCATGAAGGGAAACATCAAGTTGGCGATGAAATGGAGCATTCCACATGTCGCCGAGTGATTCCCCGATGCAGTACCATATTGCCCAATGACTCAAAGAACGAAGAGGTTAAAGGCTAAAGCAAGAAGGCGTTGAAATCGACCAAAATGTGGATCGTTAGTGATCCCGACTAACTGCACCGAGTGATCCGCTGCATCACAAATTTTCAAACACTATAAATACTTGTTGAAATTCTTAGCTTAGTATCAATCAATCAAGAAATGAAGTCATACACAATTATTAATCAGAATTAGAATATTTTAAGTTCCAAGTTTTAGAGGGTTTTGGAGACTTTGTTCTAAAGCCTTGAAGATTCAAAGTGTTTCACTTCAAGAAATTGGACGTGGGTCTCGAAGATTCTTCACTCCTGAAGTGTTTTAAGACTTAATTCTTCATACCCAATTGATGAAAACTGATATTGGTATTGATTTTTATCTATTTTACATGTCTAGCTAAAACCCCGATTCTTAGGGTGTGATTTTGTGAATATCGGTTAGATTATCTATTGGGTGTTGCTTGTTGATGGTTTATTTGTTATTTAAATGTGATTTTGTTTAGTAGTTGTGTATGAACTTAATGAAATTGTTGTTGTAAATACCATTTCATCTTAATATTTTTGGCTTGCTCGAGAAAGGGGTCGTAAAACTAAGACTACTAAATTGATAGCCGGTGGTATTGGTTAGACATGGGTTAAGCTTAAGAGAGTGAATCCTAGTCCTTCTCCCACACATTCAGCTCGAGAGAGTGAATGGGCTAAGGTGAAGGTTGTGCTTAATGCGACAACTCGCTGTTCGAGAGAAACCGAGTTGATTCGAGGTAAGTTGCTCAAGAGAGAATTTACCCCTACTATAGTCTAGCCTAGTAACAAATACTCAACAAATTTACTATCAAAAGCTTGAACTAGATAGTCTAGTCTATTCGGTATTCCTATCACATCCCAAGAATCCCCTTTCCATATCTCATTTTCTTATATTTCTTACTATTTTTGTTATTAGCATAATAAAAACCCCCATTGATAATTGACGCTTGCATCAGCCCATTATATTTAGTATGTTTTTAATCGTTATTAACTATAGATATGACTAATTAGATCTAGATTTTATTTCTCTATTAATTCTCAAAACCACTCCATGTAGGAACGATCCTAACCCTTGGTTGGGTTATATCACTACACACGATCGTATGGCACTTGAACCGGACTAGTGTCAATTGATTACGTCCTTAAACATCAAAATGGCACTGCTGCCAGGGAGTGGTGTTATTTTAGAATATGTAGTTAAGTAAAATTTTTGTTCTTCTTAGTTGTAGTTCTACTTACTTAATTTTTAGTTTTGGTTTTTTTGCTTGTGTGAATATTTCAGGAACCATGAGTGTTAATGGCAGCAACGGTAGCCAGGTAGGCCACCAAGACGACATCAGCTATCTCAATGATGTCCAAGATCCCAACATCAATTGACTACATCTCATGGGAGGTATTGGAGTCACTCGTTTACCTCCAACCGAGGGAAATGCAGTGTTCCACATAACGAGCACTATGGTGCAACTCTTGCACCTAAAGGGACTTTTCAGTAGGTTGTCTCAAGAGGATTCTCATGAGTATCATTGAAACTTCATGGATGTGTGAAGATCGTTGTCGTTCAAAAATATCTCTCAAGAGTCAGTCCGATTAAGGTTATTACCATTCTCGTTGAAGGAAGAGGAGTGCAAATGGCTGGCCGAGTTACCGCGTTAATCCATCACTTCTTTGGAGGAATTTGTAACCACATTTCAAGTGCGATTTTCCCTCCCTCGAAGATGATGACTCTTCGAGATAACATTCAAAACTTTAAGCCTCTAGAAGGATATCCTTTGCATGAAACTTGGCTGCAGTTCAAAAAGTTGACGCATTAATGCCCAACCAATGATTTGCCGGATAACGTGCTGCTATAGTACTTTTATTGGAGTTTGGACTAGGTAAACAAAGGTGTTGCTGACCAACTTTTGCCTGGAGTCTTGATGCAGCAACTGTATGCAATAGCAGCCCAACTTCTAGATGGCACGACAACTATCAGCAGAGCGTGGTACACCCGCGAGGACCAGGTCTTCCCTCTCACATTCAGGCTATCCAAGGAGCAGATGGACAAGGATCATGAGAGAGACCAAAACATGGCCAAGATCATGACATAGCTTGGCATTTTATCCAAAAATGTCATGGGGGCAGGTGCCCGTAGTGTCAATGTTGTTGGGGTCGGGTGTGTAAGTCCTGAGGAGACTAAGTTTGAAGCCTTGTATAATGAGGAGGTAAATTTTCTAGCCAACCAAGACGGTGGTTATCGTTCAAACTACCTGAGGCAGGGTAGTAACTAGGGTTGGGCTAGAGAAGATGGTTGGAAGGATCGCAACAGAGAATGGAGGGACCGAAATCCTAACTGGAAGGATGGGGTTGGACAGGTATGTGCCTCCCCATAAGCGCCAAAAGCCGAAGGATTCGAAAGGTGGTAGGTCTAAGGATATGCTCTCTTGTATCCTCCACAAATTTGAAGGGTCAGACATGATTTTAAAAGAAATGAAAGAAGATGTGTCCACCCTTAGCAAGACCTTCACCTCCCATTCAGTGTCGATAAAGCAGTTAGAAACCCAAATGGGTCATATATCGTCTCATCTCAATCCGAGACAACAAGGGGGTTTGCCTAGTGATACTATGGTTAACCCCAAGAATGAGGTTTGATGGTGGACTTACGTCATGCCACGACGTTAACTAAGGAATTGCTTGGGAGGCAACCCAAAACCCTTTATTGCTTTTTATTTGTGTTTTGGTAAAATAATGGTGTGTTGTTTGTATAGGTTGAAGTGCGGAAAGTGTTCAAAAAAGTGCAGGGTGGCGAGAAATAGTTCCAATCGGCAACCCCGACCTAATCTGCCGTTTGACTCAAGACATTTTTAAATTGAAGTCTGTAAAACTCGGTAAGCCTCAAAATTTATTGGCGAATTGCCGACTATGTAGGCGATCCCGATGGAAACCACCGTTGGGACCCCTACACTCACTAGAGGCTCTGTAAAACTCGACGAGGTAAGTGAACACTTGGCAAAACACTGAGAGGATAGGCGAGGTCTACTAATGTCATTGACTGGGCGTAAACTGGATGGTTTTGCAAGCCAAAGGTTTAAAAGTTGCAAAATCATTCACTCTCCCTCATTTTTTATCCTCCCAAACTCACACCTGCACTTACTTTCTATATTTCTTGCGTTTTTAGAGTATTATTAGTGGTGATTTGTGCTCGTGATTGGATTACATTGCCACCTAGTGTTTCAATCATCTCTCTATCGACACCAAAGGTTGGTTTTCTATGCCACAAGTTTATTTTATCAAAATTTATACTCATTTGCAATAGTCTGATCTTGTTGAAGTGTTCTGATCCTGCCTGAAAGGATTAGATTGTTTACATGCATGATTTAATTTGATAATTTTGCTGGAGTAGTTGTGACTGATGAGTTCCCGAAATTGCATGCCTTGAACTGGATTAAAATTCGAGGGGTTGTGTTTTGGTGTTATGTGTCCTACCTTGATTGTACTAGTGCATGCTTTGATTGTGTTTTTGGGGGTTGCAGGGTTGACTTTGAGAAGTTGGGTTGAAAATAGGCACGTTGGGCCGTTTGGTGAGCTAGGTCGAGATAGCTGAACCACTCGGTGGTTCGCCTAATGTCCCATCTCGCTTTTGATTTCGTGCTTTATTTGATGATTGATTTTGTAACTTTCGACGAGAAGCATGATGTCGCCAAAAGCATTCGTCAACTCGCTGAAAGTCTTCTCTTTCGCCCTTTATCTGTACCCCTTAACCTTTGTGCACTGGAACATTTGGCGGTCTTGTCCTTGTTCGTCGAAAGCTAACAGCGACACGCCGAGTGGTTTTCCCATTGCCTATTTGCTGCAATTTAAGAGCTAATCCCTTCGGTGAGCTCAATCTAGCTCGCCCCAAAAATTTGGTGAGTTGCCCTCTGGTTTGACGAGTCTGTTTGAAATTGTTCTGATGTTCTTTTGTTTAAGTTTATCTAACTTCTCTTCGAGATTTTGCAGACATGACTAAATCTAAAGCTGTTGAAAGAATAAGGGCATCTCAAGAGAGGTCCAAAGGGATTGCGATAAAGGAGGATGCATTTACGTCGTAAGGAAAAGCTTTGAAACTGCCCACAACTACTGGGAAAGGCAAGGGCAAAAGGCCCACTTCTGCCAGGAAAACCATTACTCTGGACCCTAATTTTCCTTCAAGGGCCAGGGGATTCTACAGGGCGGTGCATATACTTCTGGCACAGTCAACAGAACTTGGTGAAGTTGACACTGTTGTTCCTCCTGAGGTGACCTCGGGCACTAATGCCCCGGCTCAAGGTGGGGCATCGGGCGCTGATGCCTAGACAGATGGAGCGACTGCTTCGACATGATTCCCTTTTTACCTTCTTCTCTGTCTTACCTTTTTTCACGTTTGGTTTATATTATTTGCATTTGAGAAAAAATGTTTTAAATTGTGGTGGGGTATGGCCCACCTTTGTGTGCTATATTCTTGTTTGGTTGTGAATCATATTGCTTCCTGTGGATGTTTGAACTTGTGGCTCGTTTTATTTTATTTTAAAATTTTCGCCACCTCTTGTATGTACTTGATAGTGGTTGTTCTTTAATAAATTTAATTTTTGGTTTTGATCAATACCTATGATTTGAATAGTGCTCATAATTGAACAAACATGAATGTACGGCTACAATGAGACCAAACGATGTTGCATAGACAATATATTAACTCTTTGCATCTCGTTGTGATTAGCCATGTCTCAAATTGATTCTCTTACGATGAACGTTGCACACTAGTAAAAGTGTGTAGTCTTGTTTGACTTTAGTGTCGATGCCTTGTGTGATGAGCTTACTGTGAATCTTGCATGATAACACCTAGAATTGGCCCCGTTGGTCCGGTCAACTAAGTAAGGCTATCTCTTGATATGATCTTAGGAAACTTCGAAGAGTGTGAGCCAATTTGACATATACCTCTTTTGTGGCCTACCTTGTGAGTGTGTGAATCTCTCTTGAACACCCCTTGAACCTTACCTTTCTTTGGAAGAAACTTGATGACAACATGACCTTTCTTGACCCATTACCCTTAATCCTCGTGACTTGTGGTTGATTGAATAGCCAGCTTAGGCCAAAAGCCTAAGTTGGGGGTGTGGTGAAAAGAAAAAGGAAAGTCAAGAACTGCAAAGAAAGTCTCCTTTAACCCATGGTGTTAAGAAAAATGGAACCTCTCCATACAAAAAAATCGGGAGAAAAAAAGAAGAAACAAATGAAAAAGAAATGTTATGGAATAAAGTACAAAAGAAATGGGGTTCCCAAACAATCCATGGGAAGTGAATAATAGGATGACTTATGAGCACTAAAGAAAATGATGAAGCAAGAGGAAAGGAAGTGTTGTGAGCACCACATTTCATGAGGTTGAAAGTCACTTAGCCTAAATGACCATACCTTTGCACCCAGCCCCATTACAAGCCTTGTAAAGACTGCTCCCTTTATTCACAGACTTGACCTTTTTGCTCGATAGCGTCCATGCTTTGTCTCTCAACTCAAATACCTAAAACTTAAGGATTTCCATCAGATATAGAGACAAAATATGCATTTGAGGACACTAATTCTATCAAAATATAGCCCTAAATGAGTCCAAATTGTGGACTCATCACCATGCATCACATAAAATACTTGAGAGTAAAGACAATAAGAAATATACGCTTGGTCCTCAGAAGATGAGGACTCACAAATCTCTAATCTACAGAAGTGATCACTAGCCACAGAGATGTGAAACGGGAGCATCAGACCCTACATTAGTTAAACAATAGTGGCAAGATTATGCGTTAGTACATGGAATGTGCCAAGTATGATAGCAATGCATAAGAGTTATGAAGTCATGTTAAAAAGGACATTTCAAGACATGTAATGAAATAGGTAAACCATAAGAAATAAAAGGTTAGAAAACAGAAATCATAAGCATGGTCAATGTAAGCTACACATCTTTAAAACACTATTTGAGATACTTCAAGTAACCTTAGTTCATTGTTGTGGAAGATTTACCTTTAACAGTCGTAGAGACTATGACTATGTGAGCTATAACATTGAATTCAGTGTGTACCCTACATCGAAAAGAGGTGTTCCTAGTTAACAATGTAAGAACCATGATCTTCTAGATTATGTGGAACCACTAGCTAATGTCTATTTTGAATAACCTATGGTCGCACATAATTTATAGAACATGGATAATCTCCACATTTCCACTCAGTGATAAACATAAATCCCACAAAATATTCATTAATCAGAACTTATCTTAACATTCGTGAGACATGGGTATTTCCAACCTTATGAGTACTTTATGTTAGAAATCATTTCACCACAGAAACGTTGATGCTTCACTCTCAAAGCAAATCTTAAATAATTTGCATCAATTTCAAAAAGAACATGCATATCTTTATTCAAAATCTTCAGCATACGATCAATTCTAGAAAATATGGATCATGCATGGGTTCTTATGAATTTAACTTAAAAACATGCAATTATCTCAATTTATGCATAAGAAGATTGTAATGACCGGAGAGCACCCCTTAGTCGTTACCGGCGTATTCGACCTCTCGGAGGTCTTATACAAGCCCATACCATTCGTCATAGCATTTATCATAGAAAAATAGTAGAAAATTTAAAACTTTCATAATATAACACAAGACTTAAAAAGTCACCTCATTTAAACCTTTAATACAAAATTGGAATACTACGTCTCAAGGTAGCCATATTAAAACATGACTGCAACACAAGAGGGACACAACCCTTACAATACAAAAGAACTACTATCTAGTACATTAAACTTACGGAAACTCTTTAACATAAAGGTCCTTGAATCTTTAAGGACATACCCGAACTTGGCAATAGTAAGCCAAGCTCATCACTTCTAGGAAAGGTCCTTTAGCCACCACCACCTACACTAGGTGTAAAAAGATGAAGAAGAATGGTGTTAGTACAAGAATGCACTAAGTATGATAACCATGCAAAAACATGCTTCTAAAAGGACATTTAGTTGGAAACCATGCATCATGCCTTTTTAGAGAAACTTCAAGAACATTTAGTTCCATAGGAACAACATAAATTCACATATAAATCCTTGAGGGATTCTAGACCACACAGCCACACTTCATCATAGGAGACAACGACACATTCAACATTGAATAGGTACTCCTAACATGTATATGATAACATATTCATATAGGGGTCATATAGGTAGTGGTCATTCCAAAATAATAATTAACATAATCAATCATGTAGACCACACCTTATCCTTAACATTATGATTCACATTATACTCCTCATCATCAACACACTTTAAACATGATCCTAGTATTGAGGATTTCATACATAACCTTCATAGCATAACTTCATAAACATATGCATCATAGTCATCAATTTACTTATAATGTATTGCCTTCAAGGCCATGATCTCAACATGCATAGATAGACAAGAAGTAAACACCGCCATCATAAGTGGGTCAAACCACACAATATCAATTCCCATATTATAGACTAGAAGTTAGGTCAACTTACCGATTTTCCAAGCCATGATCACCATGGATCAATCATTAACAATTCATAATCAATTGACATAGATGGCAATATGAATCAACAATGTAATTCAATAACATAAACATAATCTAAGTACAATTCTATAGACAAAGGGATCAACCCATAACTTTATCCATAAGGCCATAATTCTCAACTCTTCAATATACCAACAATTCAAAATGAATAAGTATAGATAATCATAGGAAACATCAATCCAATCTAATCTAAACATAATTTCACCAATAGAAATCATATTCACAAAGACCCATATCATAGGCCAATTTTTGAGAATTTGGGGATCATGGG
>JAJOOR010050394.1:0-11655 GCA_036250505.1 Solanum acaule | reverse complement strand
TATGTATCAAAAAACCCAAGATATGTTATATCTAGAGTATGTCATAAATAATATTAAAGAAATATTCAGATTAAAACAACTATCGGAAGAATATTACAATAAATATTATTACATATTACCATGAATTTAGCACTACCAAAAAATAATATTAAAGAGATATCAAGATTAAGACACTTAACAAAAAATATTATAATAAAAATGGTTAAAACAAATTACTCACCTACCATACTACAACCTACCACACTACCACTTTTATGAATTCCTCAACTACCCCTTCCACTACAAAAAATGTAGGAATTGATTATCGATTTGAGTGAGTTTTTTAGTCAAGGATAGATATAATATGAGTGTCTATGGACTCAATTGCTTATGAATAATAAATACTTGATAGATTGGAAACCTTATGAGGCATTGAGGAAAGGAAAGACATTGGGGAATTAGCTTGCTTGACTTCGGTTCTTTGGTGGAGGTAGGTTATGGTTTGTTCTATATAATAGCGAGACTCTCAATAGTGATTGATAGTCATTGAGTTATGTTGTGATATTTCCTATGTACATAATCATTGTGGTTTGGATGATTCACATGTTATTTCGATTGCAAGACCGTGGAATCCATAATCTTAAACTTGCTCTATCAAAGTGATGCCTTGAATAAAGAAGTCTTAATGCAATATTGTTCATGAAGTGGAAAGTGATGATAATGAATGATGAATTAACTATATTGTTGGATCAGATATCACGAACCGACACAATATTTTTGGATAGTTGCCACGAGCCGACACGATATATTTTGATCGAATGCCACAAGCCAACACGATATTATTGGATCAGATGTCACCTTCCGACACAATAACATTAAAGAGAAACATAATAAAATAACTTAATGTACTCAATCTCAAAGATCATATTTTCCAAAAGAGGGTGGTGTGGAGGCATGTGTCCTTATGTGTGTTCTTGATATTGTGATTGATTACATACTTTCGTTGTTGTTGTTGCCACTTGTTCATGTTGTTTGTTGCTTGCCACCTACTAAGTGCTATAGTTGATTTCATGTTATTAATTTATGCATATTATTTTCTATTTTTTAAGTCGACCAATGATATCTACTCAGTACATGTTGTCCGGTATTGTCCCCTACTTGTATTTTCTTTCGTTTTCCTTTTGTAGAGTGCATCGAGTGTATTAGCGGCTTCGAATCGTTCTCAACTCTAGGTAGTCTCCAAAAGTTCAGGTTCCAAGGTGAGCTATTCATTTTTAGGTCGTGTTGGATTCTCCTGATCATGGCATGGTGTCCTTATTTTTCAGATACAAACTATTTTATTTATTTATTATGGTATCTTTGATACTCTTAGACTTGGTATTTTGGGATTAAATTTTCTTAATGTGATGACTTTCAGGTTTTACGCATAATATGTAATAGGCACTAGTGGATTTTTGTTTCTTACATTAATAATATTTGAGCTTTCGCATTATTATCGTACTTCATAAGTAGAGTAACTGACATAAGTTAAGGTTTGCATTAGTTGGTTCGCCCACCTAGAAGATTAAGTGTAAGTGTCATTCATGATTCGTTTTGGATCGTGACAAACTTGGTATTAGAGCTTTAGATTCGGTGATCTCATCACACAAAGACAAATCTAGTAGAATCTTGTGGAACGGTATGGTAAGGGTCTACTAGATTTGTTCCAGAGAGACATTAAACTGTGGTAAGGGTCTCATGTTGAGTAACGACCAGCAAAGGCACTACCTATAACTTGGGCAGCATTTTCTAGCTTCTTCATGAAGAAGTATATCCCCTGGACTTTGAGGGATAAGATGAGATATGAGTTCCTGAATTTAGAGCAAGGGAAGAGGTCTGTTGTAGTCTATGAGGACAAATTTTATGTTTTATCCAAGTATGCTACTTAGCTTTGCTTTAGTCCGAAAGAGCGGATTCGCCGCTTTAGGAAGGAATTGCGGTCAGATTTGCATATTCCAGCTTTATAGGTGGCTGCTTCTGCAAAATCTTTCAGAAATTGTTTATTTTGTGATACATGTAGAGGGGGTGAGACCAAATAAATTCACCAAGCTAACAACGTTCAAGAAGTTTCGTAAGTGAGATGATTATAGTATTTCTACTCTTGTTGGTGAGTCTGTGCTAATTGAGAAGGTGTATAGGTTTGGCCTTGTGGAATTTGTGGAGAGTAGAACTTATGTAGATTTTATTATTCTGGATATGGTTGACTTTGATGTAAGTATGACTTGGCTTTCTCCCAATTTCTCTATCTTAGGTTGCAATGCTAAGATTGTGACCTTGGCCAAGCCTGGGATAGGTCAGCTGGTGTGTGGAGGGTGACTACATTCCCACCTAGTTCAGATTATATCATTTCTTTGTGCTAAGAGGTTTGTGAGTAAGGGTTGTTCAGCTTTCTTGACACATCTAAGGAATGATACTTCTAAAGTGCCTTCTACTGAGTCTGTATCAACAGTGCGTGAGTTTGTGGATGTTTTCCCTATAGACCTGCCTAATATGACACAAGAAAGGGATATTGATTTTTGTATTGACATGGAGCCAGTGACTCGCTCCATTTCTATTCCACCTTGTAGAATGGTCCCAGATGAGTTCAGCTAGTTGAAAGCCCAACTTCAGGAGTTGTTAGGTAAAATTTTTATTAGAGCGGGTGCCTTTCCTTGGGGTGCTCCAATTTCTTTATGAATAAGATGGTTGATAGTTTTCGGATGTGCATAAACTACATGCAACTGAATAAGGTGAATATTAAGAACAAGTACCCCATTCCTTACATTGATGACTTGTTCTATCAGCTACAAGGTGCTTGTGTTTTCTCTAAAATTAATTTTAGGCATGGTTATCATTCAACTAAAAATGCCAGCAATGGATGTGCCAAAAACTTCTTTGCGAACAAGGTATGGGAATTATGAGTTCTTAGTAATTTCTTTTGGACTTACGAATTCCCCTGCTACTTTCATGAGCCCGTTGAATGGAATTTTTTAAGCCATATCTGGATATCTTTTTATTGTATTTATGGAAGATGTATTGATCTATTGAAAGAGCAGGAAAGAACATGAAGAACACTTGACAATTGTATTGGCTTTGTTATGGGAGAAGAGACTGTATGCAAAATTCTCCAAGTATGAGTTCTGGCTCGATTCAATGTCCTTCTTAGGATACATGGTTTCTAAGGATGGAGTGATGGTGGATCCCCAAAAGATTGAAGTAGTGAGGAGTTGGTCAAGGCCCACAAATTTTTCTGAGGTAAGGAGCTTTATTGGTTTAGCTAGCTACTAACGACAGTTTGTCAAAGGATTTTATTCCATTGCTTCTTAACTGACCAATTTGACAATGTAGAATATTCCATTTGTATTATTGGATAAGTGTGAAGAAAGTATTGTGAAACTCAAGACCTTGTTGAGTACTGCACAGATCCTTACCTTTCCTGTGGAAGGTAAGAATTTCATTGTTTGTTGTGATGCATCTTATTCTGGTTTAGCTGCATTGTTAATGCAGGAGAGGAATGTAATTGCCAATGTTTCAAGGCACTTGAAAGTGCATGAACCTAACTACCCCACTCATGATTTTGAGTTGACTATGGTTGTATTTGTTTCAAAACAATGGAGGCATTATCTATATGTGGTCAAGTGTGAAGTGTATACAGATCATCACAGTTTACAATATGTGTTCACTTAGAAAGACTTGAATTTGTGACAGAGGAGGTGAAAGGAGTTGCTAAAAGACTATGATGTTACTATTCTTTATCACCTGGGAAAAGCTAATGTTGTTGCTGATGCTCTGAGTACAAAAAAAGCAGGGAGCATTGGAATTTTAGCCTATTTATAGGTTTCGAGACGCCCATTGGCTAGAGAGGTTCAAACTTTGGTTAATGACTTTATGAGCCTAGCAGTAACTGAGCAAGGAGGATTCTTGGCCTGTGTGGAGGCAAGATTGTCACACCTCGGATCTCAAAAATGAAGAAAATCCTATTTTTCAAAAAATCTGGAGCTAGGACCAACAGAACCACCCACGGAGTGTAGGTAAGACCACAGACCATAGGTGGGGTTCCATCGTTAAGGCCCAAATCTTTATAGTCTCTAAGCCCACCCATGGTCGACCAGTACGGTCTGTGGTTGGACCCCAACCACGGACCGTATGTGAGGGTCATCAGCGAGTTAGAAGGAAATTGTTGTTGGGTCAACTTCAAATTGTCATAACTTTTAGTACAAAAGGAATTAGGTGGCCCATGACCTACCAAATGAAAGATAATTGAATCTTTTTTTCAACGCCACAAAGTTTGCTAAAATCCCATCTCAGAGTAAAAAGTTATGCTTGTTTTAGTGAAGCCCCATCGGGCAAATCATGAACGATGAACCCAAACGACGGCTGATAGTCCAATCGACGGACCGTCATTCCCGCTATGGGTGGCGTTCAACAACTTTTAAGTTAGGGTCATTTAGGTCTTTTTCCTATGCGTTGGGGGCCCTTAAACTACGTCGTTTAATACCTAAACTATGTCATTTTACTCAGTCTAAGCCTAATAACTTAGTCAGACTTACCCAGAACCCTCATTCTCCAAAATTCACTTGAACTTAGAACGAAAAAGAGGAGAAAGAGTCAACCAACCCCTCAAGAACACGCAACAGGTTTTTTTCTGTTCCATCCCCGAAATGGAAGGATTTTTCATATTTCATCACCAGGTATGTGGGATTTCACTAGTGGGTTCCTTTCATCCACTTGGTCCCTAGAACTTATTCATATTCTTGATTCGGTATACCATGCTTAGACCTAGGGTTTCTAAAAACATTAGATATTGGTTGTGATTTAGATGCTATAGTATTCTTAATAAGATTATCACGTTTTCGTGAAATCGTTGCTTAGTTCCTTGCATGAAACTCAGAACCCTAGCTGTGTAAATTCTCTTAGTTCATTAATTACATTTGCTAGGTTAGTTAAACAGATATACATGCTCAATTTTCGAATGTTTCATTGTCAGTACCTAAATGTTGCATTCTCAGATTTACATGTCAGAATATTGAGCTATCTAGTATTTCAGTTATGTTGTGTCATACACATTTGCATTTGGGAGTATGCTTAGCATCGAGTTGGACTAGGGTTCAGCGTACCCTTATAATTCAAGAACTACGTGCCCCCATAGGTTTATAAGTCCCCTCTGCTGGGCATCAGATTTAGTGACCACACCAGTCATTTTGGGGCGTATATATCGTACTCCACATTTAGCTCACGTGGTTTTATGTCGATTATTAGTACCTCCCACAGTCAAACTCTAGTGCATTTGATCAGGTTTTCAGCTATACCTCAGTATTCAGTCTCAGCATGTTTGTTTATGATTAGACTTGGTCATTGCATTTAGCTCAATATTTAAGTCATGTTTCAGTATGTATACTCTTGTTCAGATTATATCATTGCTCAGTTGTGCTTTGTTCAGTTTATGTATTTATTCGGTTATATTCTATATATTGCATGCTCAGTACATTCCAAGTACTAACGCATACTCTATGCTACATCCTTTTATGATGTAGGTACATGTACTCAGTATCCAGATCACGCGTAGATCGGTTCCCGATCCATATTTAGCAGTATCAGTGGTGAGTCCTCATACTTCGAGGACAACATACATTTTTTCCATTTCAATCTTTTATTTCAGTTTCAGTTTTGCTAGAGTTAGATGGGGGATTGTCCTAGCAACTCTAGTTAGTTAGAGGCTTTTCAGACATAGTGTTAGATTCAACTTTAGTTTTGAGTGATTGTTCACTATCACTAAAATATTAGATATTATTTTTATATATTCAAATAAGTACTGGGTATTCCCACATTCAGTTATCTCATGTTTTAGCTTCCCCATTAGTTCTTCTTTTCTTAGATAATGTTAGCATGCTTATGGTATGCCATACAAGGTTAGCTTAGGGTCACTCGTGATCCTAGGTCCCGTGTTACGCCAAGGGGGTAGCCTCGTGGCGTGACAAACTTGGTATCACATCATTAGGTTCAAGGGTCCTATGATGTCTAAAAGCCACACTAAGTAGAGTCTTTTTCATGGGTGTGAAGTGCACCACATCTAATAATAGGGAGGCTACAAAGTGTTTAAGGAAAAACGTCACTTTCTTTCTACTCTTATCGTGCGTGAGGTATGATCCAACTTCTCGTTTGTAATTCCTCGTTATGCCTTTCAGATTATGCCTCCTTGTAGATCTTATGCACGGAATGCAAATGCACACAACGCTAACACAGTTCCTCCAGTCCCAGACCATGAGGTCACTAATATGGAATTTTGGAATGCGATCCAACTTTTGGCTCAGAGTGTGGCCAACCTGAACAATCAGCATGTCCAGAACAATCAGCATGTCCAGTTCCTACTAACACTAATGTTGGATCAGTTGGAGCTAGGGTTCGAGACTTTGTTCATATGAATCCACAAGAATTTCTAGGGTCAAGGGTTGATGAGGACCCACAAAACTTCATTGATGAGGCCAAGAATCTTTTGAGTAATGCAAGTGACTGGTAATGATAGGATGGAGTTGGCATCCTACCATCTTAAGGATGTGGCTCACATTTGGTTCACTCACTGGAAAGAAAATAGGGGTGCGGATGTAGCTCTTGTGACTTAGGAATGTTTTGCTGGAGCTTTTCTGGACAGGTTCTTCCTGAGAGGGTTGGGGAGGCTAAAGCCCACGAGTTAATGAATTTGAGGCAAGGTACCATGTCAGTCTAAGAATACAGACTTAATGTCACGACCCAAGGATACCCCCTAGACGTAGCAAGGCGTACTTGACCCCGAAGGGGTCCAATACAAGCCCTTAGCATCATAACATAGGTAATATAAAAGTATGCAAAATTTATAACTTCTTTAAGACCATACAATCGAAAACATTTTAATAAGCAAGCGGAAGTCTTTACTAAAACAATTGTCTCAAACCATCTAACATAATTCTTGAATAAAACTCTCGGGACGCAGCCCATACAAAGTCTAAAACATAAAGAAATGACATAAAGGAAATGTGGGTTAGTCCTCGAAACTATGAGGACTCACCAAGTCTTCAAGTCTTCTTGCACCTTAGAAACCTAGCCTCCAAAGCAACTCAAGTCTTCAACCCTACATTTGATTAGAATGTAGGAAATATGCGTTAGTACAAAATGTACCACGTATGAAAGCTAGTACAATATCAAGAGCATCTCAAATGGCTAGTTAACATAAGACATAAGCATAAGAGATGATAACATAGTCATAACATAATCATCATAATCATAGCATAATCATCAACATAAGCTTCTTATAAACATAAGTCATCATAATATCACTAAACAAGGATAGAGAAATCATAATTGGGTGATATCCACTAGATTGGAATCACACCCAAACCCTACCCGCAATGCAAGCACAACCCTAGCTAGAATTGGATTTTTGATTTCACAAGTGGGGAAATTATGGGGGCTCCATGGGTGGAAGAACCCATGTATGATTAAGCATCACATACCTTCAATCAAAGCCCTAAAAAAGCTTGAATTAATGGAGAAAATATCCCTAAGTTGCTGCCCTTTTCTCTTATCTTGTTCTTGTTCTTGTTGTTCTTCTTCTTCTATTCTAGAGAGATGATTTTTGGAGAGAGTTTTGGGGTCTTTAGATGAATGAGTTCTAATAATTATTTTAGGGTTTATTTAAGCTTATATAGGTGGTTGAATAACCTATTAACCGACCTACATTAACCCCTAATTAATAACTAACTTAACCCCTAAACACTCAACTAAAAACTAAAAGCTGAAAACTGCTCATGAGTCACGCCCACCCATCCACGGACCGTGGATGGGACTATTGTCCGTGGTTTTGTCTTGTGGTTGGGGTCTAAGGCCTAAATGTTGCAGGAAACTCAGACCTTTACCTACTCCCATGACCTACGGGGCGTGGACTGATCTACTGGCCGTAGATGGCCATCCCTATGTCACCAAAATTCTGTTTTGGGGACTATTTTGGGGTCCTCCTCAAGGACCCCTTGGGTGGTCCTTGGGGGGTCGTACCCGGACGTTTAACCCCTATTCTAAGTACGGGAACCATTTCTTTTGATTTTAATCCTCATACGACACTCCAAAATTCTTACCAAAGGCTCTAGAACTCACTAAATTCCGGGGTGTTACATTATCCCCCACTTGGGAACATTAGTCCTCAAATGGCACTTTAAATATTTATTAAAGTCAAAAATCTAATTTAGCAGCCCATTATGCATGCACTACGTCTAAATGCACACAACCAAGCAAAAAAACTTCAATTCAGAACCAAACTCTTTCAATGCAACTCAAGGGAGTAGGAACTACTTCTACCAACCCAAAAAATGCATCAAATTCTATATCTACTCGTTTAAAGGAGGAATTAAGATCTCCTAACTAAAACATGCTCAACACACACACATGGAGCCGAAATGCAATTTACTCTCAAAAAGTATTTATTCAAGGAGGAAATGTTTCAACTCCAACTAAGGCATGCTCATAATTCATCTCATGAAGTCCATATGCAATTCTTACTCAAATGCATTACAACATGAGGAAACAATGCAAATAAGTCATTTCCAACAAGACCTAAGTATTTTCATGAACATGCATCACATAAGAAGTTCATGGAAACATACAATTCACACATGACTTCACATAAAAGCAAATCAAGAGGAACTTATCATCTCAAATTTGAATAGGAGTATAAGGAAAGGATGAGGCCATTGGGACATCTCATTGTCCCTTGGCCTCCCAAGTAGCACTCATAACCAAAATTCCTTACTAAAGAACACTCCAAACTACTTCATGGAACAACTTCTTTGTTCTTCTATTTCTTAACTTGCTGGTCTAAGACCTCTACCGGTTCTTCTAAATTAGAGAGGTTCTCACTAAGAAACTATAGCTCACAAGCAACTTTACTAACACCACTCAAGATCTCAAATGAGCCTAGAAAATCGAGACTAAGCTCCTCAAACTCATTACACCTCTTAAGGTGAGAACATCAAGCATGCCTAACTCATGAACATCAAGGACACATTATCCCCCACTTGGGAGTAAGCCTATAAAAATTCTTTTAAGCATCACTTCTTTCAATTCTAAGGCCAGAGGCTTTTACATCCATCACACAAGATGATTCTAAACCATGGTGAATTACACTTCTACCTTTCTTCGAGGAGTCTATTCACTCAACCTATCTAGGCATTACTTAAACACCGTATTTAACCAATCTATCAACATAACTCGAAATTCATCATGACTAAGTCGGGTTCTACCAACAACTAAACATAACTTCACAATCACCTTACTAGGTAGGCACACTATCTCCCCCTTGGGAGTAAGCCTACACAACTTCTTCTAAGCAGCTTTCATAACATAATGGCAACAATGAAGCATCATTCTTACTAAAGACAACATGAAAGGCTAACATCTCAAATCTACCAAGTCACATAGCCATTATTGGCATCTCAATCAACCTTTCTCCCTCACTTCTTGTAGCATAACCCTTCCAATAGTCACATCCTAAAGACCATCGGATAAGGGATAACAGAGAGAGCTTATAAATCTATGACACCACTTGGAGAATGAAGAAGTGAAGTTTTCCTAAGCATCCAATAGCCTCCTATTCATAAATGTGGCGCGCTTCACATTTATGAACAAGATTCTACTAGACGTGGTTTGAGACAATCCTAGAACCGTTCTAAACCTTGTGCTCTTATACCAAGTTTGTCATGACCCAGGGGTACCCCCTAGATGTAACAAGGCGTACACGACCCCGAAGGGGTCTAATACAAGACCTTAGCATCATAACATAGGTAATAGAAAAGTATGGAAAATTTAAAACTTATTTAAGACCATACAATCGAAAATATTTTCATAAGCAAGCGGAAGTCTTTACTAAAACCTTTGTCTCAAACCATCGAACATAATTCTTGAATAAAACTCTTGGGACGTAGCCCATACAATGCCTAAAACATAAAAAACTGACATAAAGGAAATAAGGGTTCATCCTCGAAGCTATGAGGACTGACCAAGTCTTCAAGTCTTTTTGAACCTTAGAAATCTATCCTCCAAAGCAACTCAAGTCTCCAACCTTACATTAGATTAGAATGTAGGCAATATACGTTAGTACAAAATGTACCAATTATGAAAGCTAGCATAACATCAAGAGCATCTCAAATGGTTAGTCAACATAAGACATAAGCATAAGAGATAATAACATAGTCATAACATAATAATCATAATCATAGCATAATCATCAACATAAGCTTCATATAAACATAAGTCAACATAAGACATAGTCATACTCATATAAGCATAATAGATTCTTAGTCCCCTTTACCAAAATAGCACCATTCTCAAGTAACCTCAAAATCATACAAGTGCAAAGCAAGAATAGCATCCCATAATACCACCCAAGCCAAGTATCCCTTTTTGGTCATCTTAATCATAGTCTACATACATGGTCAACTCTTAACTTCTCTACCATAAGGGTGCCATACTCCTAAGTAACCTCAAGACACACTTGTGCAATGCATAAAAGGCATCCCATACTACCCTTCACACTAAGCATAGCCTTGAAGTCATTCTTGTCATATTCACCCTACTTTAGCCTCATTGTTAGCTTAACTCTCATAACTAAGGAAATCTCTCACCTTTAGTCAACTATAACTAGGAAGGGCAACTATATCACAATCCTATCTCAAGACTTCTCTTTAATGACCCTAAGTCATACTTGTGTAATGCATGCATAGCACCCCATAATACTCTACATGCTAAGTACTACCTTTAGGTCCTCATACTAACCCTTCTTTGTTTGGAACCTAGTTCCTCTCTTTAATTTAAAAAAAAATATGTGGTACTCTCTTAAGCGCATCTTAGTTCATTATTAGGTTGAACCGTATGAGATACTTTCTTTAGTATGTCTAAATTCACTATTAGCATGGATACTATGAGATACTTACTTAAGCATGTCTAAACCCCTTTTCTACTTTGAACACTATAAGATACTCTCTTAAGTATGTCTAAGTTCATTCTTCACATGGACCCTATGAGATACAACCTTAAGCATGTCTAAGTCCACTTATACTCTTGAACAACATGAGGTACTTTATTAAGTAAGTCTTAGTTCAATTATGCTTTAGAACACTATGAGATGCTCAAATTACACCTCCCTAAAGAAGTATAAGCGATCGTTATCAAGTAAAGAACCCAACTTCTAGGTTGGGGTCGATCCCATGAGGAAAATGGTTTAGAATTTACTTTAACCAACAATTATATTCAATTAGCCAAAGTACTTCCAGAAACAAGAAATAAAAGGGGGGATTCGTGAAACAAATTGTAAGAATTCAGTAAGTAATCAATAAACAAAAGTCAATTTCGGTTGTTATCAAGATGAGAAAATTAACTAGGGTAGACGTGTTCCCCACAAGCTCATAACGCAGTAATCCTAGTAACCGCAATCCTTTCCTAGTGTATTACATGCAAAGTTATAAGTTAGGTATCTCTAAATCCTTGATCCGGTATCTAGAGAATTTCACCCCGCACCTTGGTCCAGCTACGTGTGTATAATTTACTAACCCTTACCTTTACCTCATATTAGACATCATAATCGATGTTTGGCTTAGTTATTACTTCGCACCAATCGACACTAGCCTATTAGATAGT
>JAJOOR010050393.1:0-15333 GCA_036250505.1 Solanum acaule | reverse complement strand
CTTCAAAATTTTAATTTTTCACCCCTACCCTCAACCCCCACCCCCCACCCCAAAAAAAATTTAAGTTTGTTTTTAAAAAATATTTTCAATTTCAAAAATTATTTTCTACTCTAGTATAAATAAAAGATATTTCTCAAAATCATTTTTCATTCATTCATAAATCAAACACTAAAAATCTTTTCTGAAAAATATTTTCTACTCACCAACCAAACATGAGAAAATAAGTCAAAAATCAACTTGTTTTCCAAGAAAACATTTTCCTTCATACCAAACACGCCCTAGAGTCTAGAATAGAAAAGATTGAAGTTTTAATCTCTTACCTTTGCTATAATTAATAAAGTATTGTTGTATTTTATTATTAAATAAAGGAAGGCTACCAATGTAAAAAAATTCTTTGAGTTAGCTATTATGGCCTAAAAACCCATCCGAAAATGACTTGTTGGACCAGAACAAGAAAACAAATGGGCCAAGGCCCAATATAAGATGTTGCTCGGTTTACATTTCATAATGTGATCGCATGGTTGGTCGTATGCTTGTATATTCGTCCATAGGCCAAATCAATATGTAAGAAAATTTGGCATCCTAAGATAAATTAGCTTATTAAATGACATAAAATAGCTTAAGAATACATAATTGATATTCGGTAGGCAATACTCATCTATTGCTGAAATAATATGTATACATGTTAATGTATATCAGTATGTATAACATCTATTTATTGACATACATTATGATAATATACACACACTATATATCATTTTCGGAAAGAATTCCTCTGTTACTATTTTCTCTATTACTCTTCCATGGTGTGGTAGAGGTAGGCGACGTGTACAAAATGAATATGAAAGGTCAAGATTATTTTTCTTGATATTTCTTAAAAAACATTATTTGTTAATTTATTCTTACGCTAAATAATATTTTTGAAATCTAAGGTAAATTATTTGTAACCATAAAGACATGAGTTGTTTTGTTACTAATCCTTAAGGATATCTTTTATTTGTTTCGACATTGTACATGTTTCTCTTTTTTTTTCTCCATAAAAATGAATTTAATTCTTGTGTACTTCTATGAAGTTATGAACAATATGAAATCAGTTTAAGAATTCAATTCCACGATTTTTGTTTATGTTTATATTTTAGAATAATTTAAAATGTTAACTAAAATATAAGTAAAAAAGGAGTATTAACACATATAAATACTTTGAGTTTAATATTATTTAGTGTAAGAACATTATTTTTGAACAAATAACAAGAAAAATGATCTTGATTGCATATATTCATGTTGTAGGCATGGCCTACATTCAACTGAGAAGTATGGACAAAGTAGTAATACTATTCAACCTGTAAACACCAAACATGTATAACTATTAAATACCATTAAATACAGAAAATTTAATAGTAGGAGAAGATTTCAATGAATACATAGGATCGACAAAGATGGATTTATAACGATGTGCATGGAGGTAACGATTTTGGAGACATGAACAAAGGAGGAGTCTCACTTTGAAATTTCACTGGATCTTTTGGTTTGGTGGTAGTGAATTTGAGATTTCCGAAGAAGGAGAAGCACTTGGTATGATGGCTATGACTGAAATAGACTATTTTCTCCATAGGAAGGATAATAAAGGTCTTTGTAAAGACTACATGATTATTCTAAGTGAAAACTAGTAAGCCATCATAAGCTCGTCACATCTCTTGCGCCTTACAAGGTGCAGCAGACTAATAAGACGCTATCAGCTTGCGCCTTGCAAGGCGCATAGGAAGACGTGCCTACCCTAATTTACACGGCGTTTGTAGGATCGTTTAAATGTTGCCCTTTTGGTTCTCAACTTAATTTTGTTGTCCTTTTGAAATATTTGGCCATTTTTTTTCCCTTTAGGCTCCGGACTCGATGAAATGAAGTCTCGCATCTAGAGAGGCTGAGTGATAAGAAGGTGCCACCAAAATTTAAAGGCAAGTTCGGCAGAGCGCTAGTTAGACCAACCATGTTATATGGGGTGAAGTTTTGGCTAGTGAAGAACTATCATGTTTAGAAGTTGAAAGTTGTAAAAAATAGAATGTTGCATTAGATGTGTGGGCATACTAGAAGAGATAAGATTAAAAATGAGGATATCCGGAAAATGATGGATGTGACTTCGGTGGAGGACAAAATGTAGACTGTGATGGTTTAGACATGTGCAGAAAAAATATGAATGTTGCAATGCTTAGATATGAGAGGTTGACTTTGGATGGTTTCAGGAGAGGTAAAGGTATACCGAAGAGCATTAGGGAAGGTCTAATTAGATAGGACAAGAGACAATTTTAACTTACCGAGGACATGAATTTAGATAGGAGGTTGTGAAGGACACAAAGTAGGATAAAAGATTAATAGGTAGTAGTGTGTTGCCTTGTTATCCATCCATACTTGTAGTTGTAGTATTTCTCTTCCACTATCATTTTATTTTGTTGTAGTTACTGTTAGCCACCAAAGTGTTCAGGAATTTTGATCAATAACAATAAGTCTATTTTCATGTGCAAAACCAGAAGAAACATCAATACAATCAAATCCCTCGGGATTAGATTGAGCGAAAAGGATCACAAGGAAGGAAACCAAGATTGGTTGTCAAATCTCCCTTGATTGACAAATCTCCAGCAATCAAGAACTAGAAAAAAAACACAATCAAATTCCTTGGGACTATATTGAGCGAAAAGGATCAAAAGGAAGGAAAACAAGATTGATTCACAAGTCTACAACAATCAAGATATACTGACATGGACAAAACTGGACCTCCAAATATCAAGGAAGACAGATAAGCAAAGACGTATAATTCAAGGAATTCAGAAAGGGAGACGCTTCACCAGAGAAGGAAGAACATCATGAACATATTTGATATGAACATGATCATAATATTCCCTGAATCAGCCTCAATCAAGGAATCCCTACAAATCCTTGATTGAATGAAAATCCCTTGGGTTTTCCTAAAAAAGAGCAAAATAACCTATTATTTGCAGTTTTGATGATTTGACAAACCATGAGACTTTGTAAAGGGACCTGATCCTCGTATCAATGTACACACAAATGCTAGGCTGTAAAAAGTACAATTGGTTAGTGCACAGTCTCCAACTGTGGCAGAAACCTCGGCCAATAGCATGGCCTCGAAGGTTGTGTCTATTATTCATAAAGGTTATGTTCAATGGACACAACCTCAGTTTTTTCATCTTGAAAATTCTCAAGAACACAAGCAAAGATCATCTTGGTGAAGTATTATCCTCAAGAGCAACATGGACCTGATAGAGCTGCAAGCTATCTAGTTGTCTTAGGATTATATCTTTTGTGCTTACATTGTAAATCTATTCCTAATTTATAAAGGATTCAGATCTTTGCTAGATTTGTAAAAGTCTAAATCGGTTAGAGTTAATTGATTTAGTGGGCAGTGTTGTATCTGCTTAGTCAAATTTTAAGTCTTATAGGACCTAGTATATTTAGTGGACAGTGTTGTATCTGCTTAGTTGAAGTCTAAGTTATCTAGAGTTGATAGCTTAGTGGGCAGTGTGGTATCTGCTTAGGCTTAGTAAGTAATAGTGTTATTACTTAACTTTGAGATTAATAACTTAATCTCATTTGGTGTTGTATCTGTGTTTCACTTTTGCTTGAAGAGATTAGTGAAAGTAGTTGAAAATCATGTATGACAGGTCGTGGTTTTACTCCCTTGATCAAGTAGGTTTTCACGTAAACTGCTTATGTTGTCTTCTGTTCATTGTCTACGCTTTAATACTATTCTTGCTGAATCAAGGGACCTGGTCCGTTGACTGATAGTGGACGTATATATTTTATCAATTGGTATCAGAGCAAGTGCTCTCTAGCTGATTAACACCAAGAGAGGGATTCCTGTAGAAAGATGGTTGTTCCACTAAACCTAGAAGAAGGACAATTGTAACACCCCTAAATACTGCCAAGAGTTGCATGTCGATACACCATTGATTAATTACTACAGTATGTTTTATTCTCATTTTGGGAACTTGAAATTTTGTGATATTTGCAAACTTGCTTAACATAAATTGTGACAGTAATTTAAGGGATTGTATTGGGATATATACGTAATATTCTAATTAGAATTATATATAACTTAAAAGGGAGGTGAGGGATATACATATAGGTATATAGATATGCATTTTGGGTAGCACACTTTTATTTGGGCAGCCACCTTTTAGTGATAGTTGTGTATGTGATAAACATCACTTGTGTGACTATATTTTCACACCTCATCTAGTGAATTCATTTCCCCTGAAGTCTAAGAACCTTAGAACATTATCTAACCAGTTGTTCTTCAAATCACAAAAGAAAAACTTGGTCTTTTTGGCTGGAATTCGAGACACACCCTTCTCTTGGGTAAGTGATGAAATTTGTTTCTGAGCTGGGTAGTGTTTAGTATTTTAAGTATATCTCATTCTCTAGAACTTCGTTTACAGTGAATAAGTATGATTTGGAAATATAATTCATATACCTATAACTCTTATGTTCATGTAAAACTCTAATTTAGTTGTTATTGATTCGAAATATGGGACGCAACATAGGACAAGTTCTGTCCAGATTTTGGAATTAGAAATCCTGTATGATCAACTGTTAGTGTTTTGATTATATATTTTTGTACAAAATATATTTTGTGGTGATTCTTGATTATTTGCTACCTTAAGAGATATACCTACATCTTTCATGAAGGATATACAATCTATATTTGCCGTTTTCCTTTTCAAATCTAAGTTGCGACATGAGGTACTAGGCTGACTAGAATTACTGTTTTAGGAGCATAGTCATATTTGTATAGGCTAAGCTTACTTGTGATAATAATCCTGTTGTACATCAACATTATTGAGCTACTAGGAAATAAAGAAGTTATTTAATTTTATTTTTAAGATTATATATACTCGTGAACAAGTTGAGGACCTTGATACGTTGGTTGGTCTACGGTTTGAACTTTTGAAGTTGTGTTGGACTGTTTCTAAGCTAAGTACTGAGGTTTGTGTATAAACTTGTACTTATATTCTTTTTACCTGCTGGTATATCTGAAAGTTTATCTTGGTACCTTGGTTACCTCTTGTCACTTTGCATTGTCGTGTTGGTATCCTTTAAGACATTAAAGACACTTGTGTAACTCGCTCACTTGTACGGATTGTTTGATCATTTGGCACTCTTGTTGGGACCTTGTCCTTCTTGTGGCAGTGACTTTGTCACTATTGGCATGCCTCTTGATTCGGACCATTTGTCATCTTGACTCTGGATTTTTAGTCTGTCTTAAGAATGGAAGTTGTCCATTTTAAGTACGAACTAAAAAGCCATTTTTAATATGGTTCTTGGTCCTCTTGATTATTGGGCTTGACCTTTCTTAATACAGGGCGTCGGCCCTTCTTGATACCTGCTTGTGCTTGGTGTGATGACATGATGTATATATTGGGCGAGTCTTGTTGTTGAATCTCTTGAAAAATGATGTTATGAGCGTTCTTGACATTTGGATCTTTAAATATCGAACTTGATACTCTTATTATATTGTTTACTTGATTTATTTATTATGTTTCAATTGTGTTACCCATGACTTGAGAAATGTAGCTTGGTGAATGTGAGGGCTCCGAACCTATAGTTTTTACACGACTAAGCAATATGCTCAGCGATAGTTTTTTCTATCGTAGGGAATGTTTGAGAGGATGCATGAAGCTGTCCATTGGAGATGGGGATTTTGAGAGCCTTAAGGAAGATCACATTTGCATATAGACTTCTATATTTTGTATAAACCTTGGAACTTGTACATGATATATATGTTGTACATTTACATGAAATTTTGAAGGCTAATTTGATCATGTCACCATGGGTTGTAATATAAGTATGACTATATGTTTTGTTCTTTTTGGGGTGTGTAAACCCAAATTTTGTAATATACTAAATTTACTATTTGTTTTAAATGTTTGTGTGAAGCATGAACCGGCTACTTTTGGTACTCGGAAGTTGGTAATATTCTTTTATATTATTTTTAAGTGTGAGGATAAAGTATACATGAAAATCTCATAAGTTATTTGCTTAGATTGTTTTGGAAGAGCTATTCCGCCACAGGTTAAAATTCTGCACAATATAAATTTGACATCAAATTAATGTGTAAATGGGTAGGCTTCGCTTCCTTAACTATTTTTTTTATAAACCTAATTCCTCTACTAGATTATAATTAATATGCCCTACATTAATCTATTTTAAGTGTCGTAAGTATTAAAGTAGATTCCTTCTTAAGGGGTAGTATCATTCCGAAAGGGTCGCTACAATAATCGTCAACAAGACCACCTCGTTTCAATGGCTAGTTCTATAGCCGGTGAAAAATAAGGATGTACGACTTCTTAATAGCTGAAGATAGCGAGTTGTGGGACATTGTGTTGGATGGACCCTTCATCCCAACAACGGAAGTGAAGGATGGTGAAATCACAAAAATCGTTCCTAAGACTCGTCAATAGTACAACGAGGCAGATAGAAAAAAGATCGAGAAAAGTTATAAAGCTAAGAAGCTATTGGTGTGTGGTATAGGTGTTGAAGAGTACAATCACATTTTAGCTTGTGAGTCGGTAAAAGAAATCTGGGACTGTCTCAAGACAGCTCATGAGGGCACGAAGCAGGTGAAAGAATCCAAGGTGGACATGCTGACCACCAAATATGAGAACTTCGTAATGAATGAGGGAGAAACTATTCATGATATGCATACACGATTCTTCTACATAACCAATGAACTATGATGTTTGGGAGAACCCATCCATCCCAGTAAACAGGTTATAAAGATTCTTCGAATCCTTTCCAAATCTTGGGCAAGCAAAGTGGATGTCATTACTGAAGCAAATGACTTGAATGTGCTGACTATGGATGCTCTGATTGGCAATCTTCAGACTAGATCTCATCAGGTGAAATCTCTAGTGAAGATGAGGATATGGCTCATCTCACCAAGAGGTTCCAAAAAAGCGTGAGAAAGCATGGAGGTTTTCAAAAGTGAGGGAACCCTCTCTGGGCTGCAAATGCAAATGACTTATGTCACAAGTCTGGAAAGGATGGACACTTCATGAAAGACTGTCCACTGTTCAAGGATGAAACCAAGGAGTATCAAAGACCTGGAGGTGAAAAAGATAGAAGAAGGGACTTGGTACCCGAGAAGAAAGCAAGAAAAGTTGCAGCTGACTATGTTGTGAAAAAAGCTTTTGCTGTCTGGGGGGATTCCTCAAGTGAGTCAGGAGAATCAGAATGTCCAGATGATGCATCCATGTTGGCAGTTAAAGATGTTGATAATGTGTTTGATGGCATGTCCGTTATAGAGTTAACAACTGAAAAGGACTCTATGAACAACAGTCTAGATAAGTTTAGTGAAGTAAAGATAGCATTGACTATTCACATGTCTGTTATCGAGAAACAATTGACAGTTCTAGAGACTGAAAATATAGAACTCAAGGAACAATTAAGCATAATGAATGAGAAATCTGGCAAAACAAAAGGGGAGGCTAGCAATTTGCAAATAAAGCTAGAAGCTAGTTTGAATTCTGCTGAAACTAGACTTGCTTTAGACTTGGAGAGAAATGATCATATGGAAAAGACCTGGTCCGTCTAAAAAAAGAACTGAAAAATTCTCTAAAATGGACCAGCTCCACCAAACTACTCTCCAACATCACTAGTAAGAGTAACTACAACAGGAAGGGGTTTGGTAGCTTAAACATAAGTCCACCCTACAATCCCCACAGTAAGTATGTGTCTGTGTCATATAATCTATTATGTCTTCACTATGGTCGCAATGGTCACCTAAAAAGGGATTGCCCCGCCTAGAAAGCCTCACAAGAAAATAATTCAGTCTACTCTAGACAGAAAATAGCACAGAACAAAGGACCTGCTCCTATTCCTAAATCCTCCAACAGGAAAAGGATTGGCCTGCCTCATTGGGCAAGAAGCACTCTTATTATGACCTTATCAGCTTACTGGGAACTCAAACTAAAATGGGTTCCCAAGTCTAACAAGTGATCTCTGTTGTAGGGGAGTGAAGGAAGTAGCAGTCAGTGCTGGTTTATGAACAGTGAATGCTCAAAGCACATGACTGGGAAGACTGAAAACTTCCTTTCACTCAAGGCACTTCAAGGTGGATGTGTCTTTTTTGGTGATGGAAAAAAGGGAATATTCTTGGAGTTGGCAGAATTGGGAAATCACTTGAACACTCTATTGAAAATGTCTACTATGTGAGTGGATTAAAATACAATCTTCTTAGTGTTTCCTAGATTTGTGACAAGGGAAACGAGGTCAAATTTCTATAAAACAAAATACATTGTTACTAGCTTGTCAACTAAGGAGATGATCCTGACGGCCAGAAGGAGGAAAAATATGTATGTGGCAGACCTGAATACTGCTCATGGAGACGATCTGACATGCTTCAGCGCTCAAAGTGAAAATACCAACCTATGGCATAGGAGGCTTGGTCATGTGAGCTCTTCTCTACTGAACAAACTTGTCTCTAGGGACCTGGTTCATGGCTTACCTAAACTGCAGTTTAGTGACAACAAAGTGTGTAATGCATGCGTCAAAGGGAAACGTACAAGATCTTCATTCAAGCCAAAGAAGCAAGTAAGCTCGTCAAGAGCTCTTGAGTTGATTCACATGGATCTGTGTGGGCCTGTGAAAATCCAAAGTAAAGGCGGAAAGAAGTACATCCTGGTAATTGTTGATGACTACTCAAGATTTACTTGGACTATGTTCCTTAAGTCCAAATGTGAGACAACTGATGTGCTGATGATATTCTTTAAAATGATTCAAACAAAGCTTAACTGCAATATTGCAGGGATCAGGTCCGATCATGGAACTGAGTTTGAGAATGCAAAGCTTGATACTTTATGTGCTGACAATGGTATTCATCATAACTTCTCAGCACCCAGAACATCTCAACAAAATGGTGTTGTTAAAAGGAAGAATAGAACTCTGGTTAATATTGTTAAAACTATGCTCATAGATTCAGATCTTCCTCAGAACTTCTGGGATGAAGCAGTTAACACTGCATGCTATGTCACCAACAGGTGTTTGATCAGGTCTTTACTGAACAAAACACCTTATGAACTCCTCAACAGCAAAAAGCCCAAATTAAGTTATTTTAAGGGCTTTTGGTTGCAAGTGTTTTGTGCTTAACAATGGCAAGGATGATCTAGGAAAATTTGATCCTATAAGTGATGAAGGTGTGTTTGTAGGGTACTCATCCTCCAGCAAAGACTATAGAGTCTTCAACAAATGAACACTGTGCATTGAAGAAAGTATTCATGTGATTTTTTATGAAGGTGGTGAATTGACGAACCAAGAGCAAAAGAATGAAGATGATCTTGAGGAATTTCTTCAGATACAGAGAGATGGAGTGAGTGATTCATAAGCTGAAGAAGATCAATACCCTGATGGTACTCAGTCCGATCAATCTGGAAGGGTTAATGGAGCTGACAAGACCGAAGAGGGACCTGGTCCATCTAACAATGCAGACCAGAAAGAGTCACCTCAATATGAAAATGGTGATTCCGAGAATGAAGAAGAGAAGACAAATCAACCTCAACCCCTGAACTCTAAATCAAGATGGAAGCATCAATAATTTCATCCTCTTGATAATCTCATTTCACCATTGAATTCTGGAATGCAAAGCAGATCCAAGACTAGAAATCTGGTTGCATTTTCAGCATTCATATCAACTATTGAGCCCAAAAATATGAAAGAGGCCTTAAAAGATGTTGACTGGGTCAATTCCATGCAAAAGGAACTCCATCAGTTTGAGCGGAGCAAAGTGTGGCACCTAGTTCCTAGACCTACTGACAGAACCATTATAGGGACCAGGTGGGTGTTCAAAAACAAGCTTGATGAAAATAGAGTTATCACAAGGAACAAGTCAAGACTAGTTGTTCAGGGCTATAATCAAGAGGAAGGCATCGACGATGAAACATTTGCTCCTGTTGCTAGAATGGAGGCTATCAAAATTCTCATTGCTTTTGCTGCCTTCATGGAATTCAAGCTCTTCCAAATAGATGTGAAAAGTGTCTTCTTAAATGGTGACTTGAATGAGGAAGTGTATGTAAAACAACCACCTGGCTTTGAAGATGCTGACTGTCTAAATCATGTGTTTAAACTCGATAAGGCCCTGTATGGACTGAAACAAGCTCCTAGAGCTTGGTATGAGCGGCTGGCTAGATTTCTCCTAAAGAATGAATTCAAAGGGGGAAAGATAGATAACACATTGTTTCTGAAGAAAAATGACATAATTGCTCACCATCCAGGTGTATGTGGATGATATCATTTTTGGAGCCACCTCCGAGGTTCTTTGTGAAGAGTTTACCACCTTGATGGGGAATGAATTTGAGATGAGCATGGTGGGAGAGTTGAACTTCTTCTTAGGACTGCAGATCAAGCAAACCTCAAGTGACACCTCAATCTGCCAAGAGAAGTACATAAATGAGTTGCTAAAGAAGTTTCATATGGCTGACTCCAAGCCTTTTGACACCCCCATGGGTACAAACTCAAATACGAGAGCTGATGAGTCTGATGCCTCGGTGAATCAAACCATGTACAAAGGAATTATTGGATCACTGTTATATTTGACAGCAAGCAGACCTGACATTGTCTTTAGTGTAGGTATGTGTGCAAGGTTTCAGGCATGTCCCAGAGAGTCACATCTAAAAGCAGCCAAGCGGATTCTGAGGTATTTAAAGAAGACAGTGGACCTGGTCCTTTTCTATCCAACAGGAGACTCCTTTGATCTAGTGGGGTATGCAGATGCTAATTTTGTAGGTTATCAGGTGGATAGAAAGAGCACGTCCATGGCACACTTCTTAGGTTCCTCACTCATTTTCTGGGGAACAAAGAAACAAAATTCAGTGGCTCTCTCTACAGCTGAAGCTGAATATGTAGTGACTGCATCATGTTGTGCCCAATTACTATGGATGAAGCAGTAACTTGAAGATTTTGGAGTACTCGTTCATACCATTCCACTCATGTGTGGCAATACCATTGCAGTCAACATCGGAAAGAATCAAGTTCAGCACAAGAGAACCAAACACATTGATGTCAGGCATCACTTTTTGAGAGACAATGTTGAAAAAAGGAACATCAATATGCAGTACGGTAGAACTGAAGAACAGATTGCAGATATTTTCATAAAATCCCTCAGTAAAGATCAATTTGAGAGTAATAGGTTGAAGCTGGGGATGATGAACATGATATGACTTGCCTCTATCCAAAGGCATAAAATCTTCCTTTGGCTATGATCAGAAAGGCAGGTATCCTCATTATTTGTAATGCTTTGTTTGAGTAAGATCAACTATGTACCTGTTGCAGGTATACACTCATGAAAAATCACAGGAGTAAGGAATGGTCCATTCAGGGATTAAACTTCTTCTGCAGTTAGGGACCTGGTCCTGACTAAAGGTTAGCACTCTTTACATTTTTCTTAAACTATTAAATGAGAACCGTTGAGATCTCCACGTGTCAGTCATTGGCCATTCTGACCGTTGACCCATCGCCTTAAGTCCAAGCGACGCGTCTACTTAGGGACCTGACACATCATTTCATTTTCTTTTTATACATCTTCCTCAATTCCATCTCTTCACTTTTCAAACTTCCTCCTCTCAAGGCTCTTTGCAAAAACCCTAATATTTCTCTCTTCAGCATTCTTCCTCATCTGCTTTCTAATATGTCACAATCACCTTCCTCTTCCAAACAAATGCTGGACTCTCTAAACGAAATAGATCCAGTGGCCTTCTACACATCATCTGATGTACCTTCTCCATCGAAAATGTTGACCATCTCTCCGGTAAACATTACAGAAACAAGTCCTCTTACTCTCTAGTCTCCCATAGATCTCAATAACCCAGCACCCTCGCATCAACCTGGTCCCTATTCAACCATTTTACCTGACCACTTGTTTGGGAGTGATCTTCCCAAAAGTAAGTCCTCTGACTCCAATATTCTTGTTGCCAGTGAAAGCATAATTATCGAAAGTCTGGCATAGATGAGAGAAAGGGTGATACATGAAGCATGAGGCAGTATTACAAATGAGGAATGAGGTAGTTTTGTAGAAGGAATTCTTGGAGATACAAAACCAGTCTTTGACCAAACACCTGAGGTTGGTCTCCATTCTTCTACTGATTCAAATGAGACTGATAAGGATGACGTACCTCTTAAGTGGGCACTGCAAAGGAGAATGGTCCCTATCACCACGAAGGGAAAAGAAAAGGTCACAAAAGAAACTCCAAAAAAAAAGCCCTTTACTAGAGCAATTTCCCAAAAACTCATGGGGGATGCTATGAAGTCAAGTGAAACAACTACGGCGTAAAATAGAAAGAAGGTCTGGTGTTGTGGTAATCGAGTTGCCTACTGATGATATGGTAGATGTCTCCAACGAACTCTCTGAAACTGAGTCTGTAGATGAAGACACCCCCCTGGCTGTTACACAAAAGGGAAAAAGGGAAAAGGAAACAAGTGAAGAAAATAAGCAAGTTGAAATCCAGAACACCTACTGTCAAGAAGGCTGACACTACAAAAAAAAAGGAAAGGATTCACAAAAAAAGAGGGAACCATCAAAGAGAAAGAGAGAAACTTCCTCTGTTCTCAAGTAAAACTCTGAACAGGGACCAGGTACCAAACGAAATAAGAATGACCAGGAAGTGAACAAGCAAACGATTGTTGATAATCTACGCCTACATAAGGTTCTAGGAGGGAGGGTGTTTGATACTGAAATCCTTATGAAGCCAGGTATGGACTCATTGGCCGATCTTGTGGAGCTTCAATCATGGACTCACCTGTTTATGACCAAATCTCCCGTTCTACATGAAGAACAAGTTCGAGAGTTCTACTATAATGTAGAATTTGCAAAAAATGGCAGCCTTAACACCTTAGTAGGTAACGAAAGTCTACATCTGGATAAAGAACTGCTGGGAAAACTACTTGAGGTACCCAAACAAGGGGCCAGATCCGTGGTGGGAAAGTCGTGCACCAAGCAGTTTGTGAAAGAATGCTCCAAACTTCCTGACATGCGCCGTGCGGGGTGTCCAAAAGAAGCTCATGAAGGAAGAGTACCAACTGTCGTTCGAGTTTGTCAATAAGGTACTCATTCCTCGAACTGAGAAACGCACAGTGGCATTTGCGACTGACATGTTTGTTATGGAATCACTCTGCAGATTTGAACCCCTCAATCTCCCAGCCCTAATGTTGGAGCATATGTATAAAACCGTAATTGAACCCAAGGTCAAACATGGTATGGGTTACGGGTATTTCCTCACTAAAGTATTTAAACATCTGAACATTTCAGTGGGACTAGGTACTGTTGGAACTTCTAAATAGTCCTTCTCTCTGAATACTTTGGTAGAGTGTGAGTGCATCGAAGGGAAAACAGGACCACTGAGCAAGATGTCTCAGTTGGTAATGGAACAAAATCAACTAAAGCACGAATTAGAGGAGATGAATGTGCTTGTGAGTAACAAGGATGCAGAGATTGCCTTATTAAAGTCCCAACTGCTCAAAGCACAGACTGAGGGACCTGGTATTGAGGAAGCCAAAGAGTTAAGGTTAAAGAATGTCCCCCTCCTGGATCAGAATGCTTCTCTACAAGAGAAGTTGATCAAAGATAATGATAAAGCAAATGATCAGCTTACTCTTGTCATCAAGTCCCTCTCTCATCAGCCTTCATCTTCATAGTCCCTCTTTCTTCCCTTCTTGTGTCTTTCTTTTATGTGGACAGTGTCCGAGGTTTTCAATATCATTTTAATTTTAATGTATTAAATATTATCTTTTGTGCAATGAAGTTGGTTCCTGTTTTGTTGTGATGAATTCTTGTTTAATCTTGTTTTTTTAACTACGTCTGTGTTGCCCCTGGCTATGATCTTACTTTGCAAACTTACTTGTCATGCTGGTTTACTACGCTTCTTTTTTATGATGCCAAAAAGGGGGAAAATATTGGTTGATTAGGTTGGGAAGGCAGGTTGACAGGGGGAATGAAAACATAGGCATTTGTGTGGAGTTTGTTATCATCAAAAAGGGGGAAAATATTATTTGCAGTTTTGATGATTTGACAAACCATGGGACCTTGTAAAGGGACCTGATCCTCGTATCAATGTACACACAAATGCCCTGTAAAAAGTACAGTTGGTTGGTGCACAGTCTCCAACTATGGCAGAAACTTCGGCCAATAGCATGGCCTCGAAGGTTGTGTCTATTATTCACAAAGGTTATATTCAATAGACACAACCTCAGTTTTCGCATCTTGAAAATTCTCAAAAACACAAGTAAAGACCATTTTGGTGAAATATTATCCTCAAGAGCAACAGAGACCTAATAGAGCTGCAAGTTGTCTAGTTGTCTTAGGATTATATCTTTTGTGCTTACATTGTAAATCTGTTCCTAATCTATAAAGGATTCAGAACTTTGTTAGATTTGTAAAAGTCTAAATCGGTTAGAGTTAACTGATTTAGTGGGCAGTGTTGTATCTTCTTAGTCAAATTCTAAGTCTTCTAGGAGCTAGTTGATTTAGTGGGCAGTGTTGTATCTGCTTAGTTGAAGTCTAAGTTATCTAGGGTTGATAGCTTAGTGGGCAGTGTGGTATCTGTTTAGGCTCAGTAAGTAATAGAGTTATTACTTAGCTTTGAGATTAAAGCTTAATCTCATTTGGTGTTGTATCTATGTTTCACTTTTGCTTGAAGAGACTAGTGAAAGCACTTGAAAATCTTGTGTGACAGGTCGTGGTTTTACTTCCTTGAGAAATGAGGTTTTCACGTAAACTGCTTGTGTTGTCTTCTGTTCATTGTCTACGCTTTATTACTGTTCTTGTTGAGTCAAGGGACTTGGTCCGTTGACTGATAGTGGACGCACATATTCTATCAGAACCTCACCTATATAAGTTAGCCTTAGTATCATAGAAGATTGTGCATTTCACTTGAACTTGTACTATTATCTTCTATTGTCTTTCATAAACGCATTGTATTCTTGTGAGCATATAATTGAAAAAGAAAAGAGAAAGAAATATTAGAGTGTAGGCTATACAAGTAAAGGTTGTGTCAAAGTAGGAAATCTGATTTGCACATCAGACATGGTTCTTAGCCTAAACACTTTGTACTATCCAAAGTTCTCTACAAGCTCTTAAGGAAACCCCTGAAACCCAAGGGGACTGGAAGTAGGCACCACACCGATGTTCTGAACCAGTATAAAACTCTCTGAGTCTTTTACTTACTGCGTTCATCTTTACTTTAAATTGTTATACTAATCTGCAGGTGAGTCGGCTATCCTATACAAGAAGTCAAGTAAAGAAATTTTTTAATTCGCGGGGGGGGGGGGGGGGGGGGG
>JAJOOR010050392.1:0-17896 GCA_036250505.1 Solanum acaule | reverse complement strand
ATTATTACCTTCTTTTTTTTCTTTTTTTTATGTTATTATTATTATTATTATTATTATTATTATTACTATTATGTTTATTAAATAATGATGAGATTGATAATATCATTTTGAAATAACGAGAGATTGATAAAGTTTGATTGACTTGTTGTAGTTCGGCACCACTTGATTAATACTTAAAAATTGACAAACTAATTTTGGTATGCGAATTTAAACACATTCAAAAGGAAATTGTTTCAATTAAGAATATGGCTACACATCTTTTTTTAAAAAAAATATTTAAAAGAAATTCAAGGATGTGGTGACACACCTTGTTAAAATTATTCTAGTAAATTTTTTATTTTGTTAAAATCAAGATGCGAGACATAAAATATTAGGTGACACACTCAAGAGAATAAAGCAGTTATGCTTCAAAATTATTAAATGTCAAAATCAAGAATGCGGTTACGCATCTAGGTTGAGACCCAAATAAAAGTTTAACAATAAAAATATGAGCGAAATTGTATCATATAAAATATATCCAAAAAATAGTTAAAATAAGTATAAGTCAGTAAAAGCGATTGTGCTAGAACCACGGGACTCGAGGGATGCCTAATACCTTCCCCTCGGTCAACATAATTCCTTACCTGAAAAAATAAAAATAATCACTAATCAATACTGTCACTTAAATTGGAAAAACCTCTTTCCGCCATGCGAAAAAAAGGGATGTGACATCTCTGGCAATTCTACTGGGGAATAACCAGAATTCGAACTTTATTATATTTACTTTTACTTGATTTTATTACTTATTTTGGATATATTGCGTATCATGGTTGTAACGACTCGTTAGACCATTTTGAGCATTAGGACTATTTTGACTCTCCCCATAAATTTAAATTTGGCAATTTTGATCTATTAAATAACTACAGTTTTTAATTGATGGATAGTTATTAAATAATTTATTTATTTAGCTAGTGCTTAATGGACCAAGTCCATAATTTACTTAATATGCTATACCACTTGACCCATATATTTAAATAAGTTAGAAGGGTTCAATACCTTTTTTAGATAACAAATTGAGGGAAAATAAAAATATAAAAGAGTGCATAAGGAAAGAAAACCGTCGCTCAGGTAAAATAAATTTACATCCAAATTTCTACTTTCTGTATATGAATAGGTTGCTACCCTAAAGGTTGAATGACATAATCTATTTATTATGTTGTTGTTGATGGAAAAAAAAAGCAAGGATTGAAAAGTAAAAATGGGTTGTTACTACAACCTATAGTATTTGTCAAAAAATTTGAGTTAAATAAATGACTAATAACGACAAAACAATTTGAGGGAAAAATTTAGTCCAATCAGTGGCTAATGATCGGAAGGGAAGGAATTATAAGAGTATAGGGTTATGGAATTGAGCTTTGTAAATTGTTGTTTCTCCATAAATCGATATGTTATGCTCGAGTGTTTCTCCAGATCCTTTCATCATCATCATCATCATCATCATCATCGTTGTCGTCGTCGTCATCATCATCGTCATCATCATCATCATCATCATCATCATCATCATTATTATTATTATAATTCATGCTTTGATATATTAAGAGTAATATTACGTGCATTGTATTAGGCGAATATATTTAGATTTTTAGTATTTGAAGGAATTAAGACTTAACCTTCGGCTTAAAATTTTAGGAAAATATGAAACTTGGAATATTAATTGATATCAAGATTTGGAACTTGATGATAAATTCATGCTTTATAGTTTATGGGAAAATTAAGTATATATTATTTTATAGTTTTATTAAGATTCAGCTTTCAGGTGATCTTTGGGGTTCGGGGTGGAGGTATAGCAATATAGGTGTATATGAACTCGTTTACTTATGAATAATGCATGTGTGATAGATGCTTAAAGTCTTGAAGCTTTACAAAAGGGAAAGGCAAAATCTTGAGGATTTGTGGCACATGTTCAACATTCAAGGTATGTTAAGACTTTTAGACTTCGTTGAGGGATGCTTTCTAATTAAAGATTAAAATGGAATAGACAACGAGTAAGGGTGAAAGATGGGGGTCTCGTACCAATGGTGTGACGAGCATTGGCACGAGTATCAGTGTTATTAAAGGAAACGTTTATTACTATAATATGATAGATTGTAATTCGAGAATGCCAAAGCACATAGGCATTAGCTGATTTATTTAGTGACTTGATTTTTTTTTGTGTCGTTGTGTTTCTTTATTGAACTCGTATAATTGTGATAATTGAGGTGATTGTATGTCATAGCGACATTTGATTTATTGACATACTGCATCATTCTCTTTTTATTGTTTTCATATTGTGCACATGCATTGACATGCGATTGAGTATGAGTAAAGGTCTAACACGTGGAGATCATCCGTGTTGAGATCGAGTTATGATTATAATTTGGGCACGTGGAGATCGTCCGTGCGAGTGATTGGTTATGAGTGCGTTGAGATCGTCCGCACAGACACATGGAGATCGTTCGTGTCAGTATATAGACCTCGCGAGTCCCCCATGGGTCATGAACTCTCGATGTATTTCCGAGGAGTATCATGTATATACGGTTGAGAGAGTACTGGCATTTGAGGCATATCATTTCATGGTGTCACATTGCAATGCATTGCATCCTATTACATCCTTCATTCTTGTTGATTATGTGCTTCATTGATGTTTGGAAATTACATGACATTCATTTATCCCTATATTGATGAAAACTTGGTAGATAAGTATAATGTGGACTTGTAAAATTAAAAGATTATTTTCGTATATATTCATGTCACTACTTTTTCGTTGTCGGTCTATGAGATATACTGAATACACGTTGTTTCGTACTAATACTACACTTGCTGCACTCTTTTGTGGTGCATATTGTATTTTGAATTTGAGCGCATTTCTTGGAGCTTAAGTCTGAGTTGGACTATATTGGAGTTGTGGTGAGCTGCTTGGATATTCTGCGGCCCATACCTTTATCTATCATTATTTATTAAGTCGTTTTGGTATTCTGATAGAATATTCCTTATGTTTAGACTTGTTATATAATTAGAGACTTGTATTGACTTTAGAAGCTCTTGTACTTATGACACTAAATCTTGGGGGTGGTAATTTAGGTTTCCACATTTCATACTTATTAATGACTTAGTGTTTAGACATTATGTAGCTGCATATCTTTCTACCTTAAATATTGAATTGAATTGGTAAAAGTATTGGGTTGGCTTACCTATCGGTTGGGAACATAGTTATCATCATGACTTGTGATTTTGGGTCGTGAAAAATTGGTATCAGAGCCCTAGGTTCATTGGTCTCACGAGTGCAAGAATTGAGTCTAGTAGAGTCTTGCGGATTGGTGCGGAGACGTCTGTTACTTATCTTCGAGAGGCTATAGGACTTTAGGAAACTTCATTCTTTCATTCATTATCGTGCGTATGTGATTCGATTTTATGGTTAAAACTTCTTTGTTCTATTCTCTTACCAATGGTGAAAAGACATTTTCAAATTCAACCTCAGTGGTAGGGGATGATGTTATGAGGTATAGTACGGATATTGTATGGTTTGCAAATAACTTGGTAATGAGTGTTGTGATTTAAAAAATGAAATTGACAAGGTTAGAAATAGTAAAAATAGTTTGCTCGAGGTGTGATTTAGACAAAGATACTTGAACTTCATTTGAATTTATTAGGACAGTTTTATGACCCATGTTTACGATAAGTGAATAATTCAGTAATGAAATGGTATAATGTTGATATCTTGAAGAGAAGTGTAAGATTAGTAATATCAATTGATCAAATAAAAGTATAGTGATTATGGTAAGGCCATGAGGAGAATTTGAGATTGGACAAGGACATATCATGTGATCACTTCTAATAACGTTTGAGAGGGTAAGACTTGTTATAAGATTTGTATAGTGAATTTCCTTTTTATCCTTTGGAGTGGAGATGTACCGAAGATAATTTGAATATTTTAAGTTGGATGGCACGATGACCATGTTAACATTCATTTGATAGAATCCACAAGGTGGATTAAGTCTAGTACATCAAGATTTTATAAAAGGCTAAATTGAATATCAGTCAGCAATGACATTTAAATGGGGGATTAATGATAAATAGTGATAAATTCATATTGCGAGGGCTCTTTCAGATATTGAATTGAGGATCAATAATATAAATTGAAATTAAGAACGGAGAAAGATTCTTTAGTTAAAAGATATTGGAAGGGATACTTGTATGAAGCTATATGAGGACATTTGTAGAGATGTATGCATAGTAATTATGAATCACTATATAGATCATAGACCAATAAGTGGAGATTGAAAATCTTACATTAGTAAATAACTAACTATATTGAGGTAATCAAGGTTGTTCAAAGTATCATTCGATATGCTCTTGTTTGACTTTAATTTTATTTCGAGTGTGGATTTACTTCAGATGATTCTTAGTGGTAGATCGATTACATCGATCTTATATTATTGTCTTAGTAGTACATGACACATGGACAAACTTAGTTATTTTATTACGGTAGACTTAAACATCATTTGGATATGGATTGAATTTCTTACTATCATGCAATTTATGACTTTAAGTCTAAGACAGTAACCTCAGATGTGTCAGGTAATCCTAAATTAAAGTGGTAGGAGACTCTCAATATCTATCTAAGAGGGGTATTTTGGTTTTTGAAGTCTCAGTGTATGGTTTAAACAAAAAAAAAGAGAGGAAATAAATAGCTTACCTATTTAACTTATGTTCGACATACTAGTACTAATACATTTCCTTTAGAGTCAGCTTTAGCAGTGAAAAAGTTTTTAAAGGTGTTCCATGTGAGCTTGATATCGAATTTAGTATTGACTTAGAGTTAGACACTCAGTCTATTTCTATTATTTCTTATTGAAATACTCCGGTGAAATTGAAAAGAACGGTAACAAAATTTGTTGAGTAAGAGATTTATTGGATCAAGTATATCTTTAATGGGTGTTTCTATCGTACTTGAATTCCTTTGTTATTATATTCATTGATGATATATTGGTATACTCCCGTAGTAGAAAGGATCATGAGCATCATTCAAGGATGGTTCTTTATTTGAAGAAAGATTAATTTTTATGCATGTTTTTCTTTACAATGTGGGTTTCGATTAGTTTGGTGGCATATTCGGAATGTGTAGTGAGAAAGAAGGGTATTATGGTGGATCCCAAGAGGATTGAGGTAGTTCGAAATTGGGTCTGACTTACTTCAGTTACGACAATTGGAGTTCTTAAGACTAGTTGGTTATTATCGATGATTTTCTCATTCGTTGCATCCACATTGACTAGATTGACCTAGAATTAAGTGACTTCTCAGTGGTTTGATGTGTGTGAGTGAGGTTTCTAAAGCTCAAGACGCTATTTACTACTACTTCAATTTTACCCGTGTAGGGAGAGGATGTTAACGTATATTGAGATGCTTCTTTGATTGGTATTGGTTGGGTATTGATGTAGAAAGGGAAGTGATAGCTTATGCTTCGAGTCAATTGAAAGTTCACGAGAAGAACAGTCCTAGCTATAACTTAAACTTGGCGGTGATGGTGTTTGCATTAGAATTTTGGAGAAATTATCTTTATAGTGTGTAAGCGAGGAGTTTCAGTATATATTCAATAAGAGGAATTTAAATTTAAGACACTGAAGATGGTTAGAGTTTCTCAAGGACTATGGAATGACTATCATTTATCATTTCGGCAAGGTGAATGTGATAGTAAATGCCTTAGGTTGAAAGACGGTGAGTATGAATAGTCTACCTTTGTTACATGCGGGGGAGCGTCCTTTGGCTATGAATGTCCAATCTTTATCGAATAACGTTATGAGACTTGATATTTTAAAGCCTGGTAAAGTTTTAGTTTACATGGAGGTGAGGAAATCCTTATTGGACCAAATTTGGATTCGTCAGTTTGGTGATGAAAATTTGTGTAAGATTTGAGAAGGTGTTACAAAGAGAAGCCAAGGAGGAAATTCTTGATGGTGAGGGAGTTTTGAGGATAAGTGGTCACATGTGTATTCCTTGGGCGTGTCATTTGATCAGGCAATCATGGAAGAGGCCCATAATTTGAGGTATTTTATTCATTGGGATACTAAGATATATCGTGACTTGAGGAAACATTATCATTGATATCATATGAAAAGTGACACAGTTGGATTTATATGTCGTGCTTGAATTGTTAGCAAGTGAAGTATAAACACCAAACGCCTGAAGGTATGACTTAAGTGATGCTTATACTAGAGTTGAAGTAGGAGTAGATTGCTATGGATTTGTGGTAGGGTTGCCACGTATCTTGTGTAAGTTTGATGTAATATGGGTTATAATGGATCGATTGACCAAGTGTACATAGTTCATATCAATCCAGATTACTTATATTTTGGATAAATTTGCCTAGATCTATATTCGGGAGATAGTTCGCTTGTATGAGATGCCCATTTTTATTATTTCTTTGAGGTACATAATTAATATCTCATTTCTGGAGGTCTATGAAAAAGAAGGTACTCAGGTGGATCTTATTACAACCTTACACCCTCAGATTGATGGTGTATTTGAATTGACTATTCAGGCCTCTGAGGACATGTGAGGACATGTTACAGACACATGTGATCAATTTTGGTGGTCATTGAGATAAGTTTTTAGTGGAGTTGCATACCACAATAGTTATCATTCGAGCATTGATATGACATCATTTGAGGCGTTGTATGATAGGAGATGTCGATCCCCGATTAGTTAGTTTGAGGCATTTTAGGTGCAATTTTTTTCGAGAGAATCCTTAGACAAGGTCAAATTGATTTATAATAGGTTTTACATGGATTAGAAGTTAGAGTAGACAAAATAGTTATGTAAATTAAAGATTCATGATTTAGAGTTCATGCTTGGAGAGCAGGTTCTATTATAGGATTAACCCATGAAGGGTGTGATAAGATTTGGGAAAAAGCGCAAGTTGAGTCTGAGGTATAATTGTCCTTTTTTTGAGATTATTTAGTGTATTGGTGAGGTGTCTTACAAGTTGGTTTTTCCACTTGGTTTGTCATATGTTCATCCTATATTTCATATTTCAATGGTAAATAAGTATCATTAGGAAGTTGCTCATGTGATTCAATGTTACTTGATAAGAATTTGACTTTTGAGAAGGAACGAGTAACCATCTTGGATAGGCGGATTCGAAAGTTGAGGTCGAAATAAATTGCTTTAGTAAAGGTTTAGTGAAAATATTACCCGATTGAAGAAACTACGTGGAAGACTAAGTCATACATGCATAATAGATATTCTAGTGTTTTTAGCGTTCAAGAACATTCTATTCTTTTACCGTTCGAGGACGAACGTTTGTTTTAGTGGTAGATGATGTAATGACCCGTTAGACCGTTTCAAGTACTAGGACTATTTTGACTCTCCCCGTAAATTAAAATTTGGGAATTTTGATCTATTCAATAACTACAGTTTTTAATTGATGGATGGTTATTAAATAATTTATTTATTTAGCTAGTGCTTAATGGGCCAAGTCCATAATTTACTTAATATTCTATATCACTTGACCCATATATTTAAATAAGTTAGAAGGGTTCAATACTTTTTTTTAGATCACAAATTGAGGAAAAATAAAAATATAGAAGAATGCGTAAGGAAAGAAAACTGCCGCTCAGGTAAAATAAATTTCCATCCAAATTTCTACTTTCTATATATGAATAGGTTGCTACCCTAAAGGTTGAATGACATAATCTATTTATTATGTTGTTGTTGATGGAAAAAAAGCAAGGATTGAAAAGTAAATGGGTTGTAATTGCAACCTATAGTAATTGTCAAAAATTTTAAGTTAAATGAATGACTAATAACGACAAAACAATTTGAGGGAAAAATTTAGTCCAATCAGTGGTTAATGATTGGAAGTGAATGAATTATAGGAGTATAGGGTTATGGAATTGAGCTTTGTGAATTGTTGTTTGTCCATAAATCGATATGTTATGCTCGAGTGTTTCTCCAAATCCTTTTTTATTTTATTTTATTATTATTATTATTATTATTATTATTATTATTATTATTATTACTATTATTATATTATAATTCAAGTTATATTAAGAGTAATATTACATGTATTGTATTAGGTGAATATAATTAAATTTTTAGTATTTGGAAGAATTAAGACTTAACCCAAGGCTTGAAATTTTAGGAAAATATGAAACATGAAATATTAATTGGTATCAAGATTTGGAACTTGATGATAAATTCATGCTTTAAAGTTTATGGGAAAATTAAGTATATATTATTTTATTTAGTTTTACTAAAATCAAGTTATATCCTTATGAGCCTAGATTCAGTTTTTGGGTGATCTTTGGGGTTCGGGGTGGAGGTATAGCAATATAGGTGTATATGAACTTGTTTACTTATGAATAATGCAAGCGTGATAGATGGTGAACGTCTTGAAGCTTTACAAAAGGGAAAGGCAAAATCTTGAGGATTTGTGGCACATTTTCAACATTCGAGGTATGTTAAGACTTTTAGACTTCGTTGAGGGATGTTTTCTAATTAAAGATTAAAATGGAATAGACAACGGGTAAGGGTGAAAGATGGGGGTCTCGTACCAATAGTGTGACGGGCATTGGTACCAGTACCGGTGCTATTAAAGGGAAGGTTTATTACTATAATATGATATATTGTAATTAGAGAATGCCAAAGTATATGGGCATTAGCTGATTTATTTAGTGACTTGATTTCTTTGTGTGTGGTTGTGTTTCTTTACTAAACCCGTATAATTGTGATAATTGAGGTGATTGTATGTCATAGCAACATTTGATTTATTGAGATACTGCATCATCCTCTTTTTATTGATATCATATTGTGCACATGCATTGACATGAGATTGAGTATGAGTAAAGGTCTAACACGTGGAGATCGTCCATGTTGAGATCGAGTTATGATTATAATTTGGGCACGTGGAGATCGTTCGTGTGAGTGATTGGTTATGAGTGCGTTGAGATCGTCCGCACAGACACATAGAGATCGTCTATGTCGGTATATAGACCTCGTGAGTCCCCCATGGATCATGAACTCTCGATGTATTTTTTAGGAGTATCATGTATATACGGTTGAGAGAGTACTGGCATTTGAGGCATATCATTTCATGGTGTCACATTACATTGCATTGCATCCCATTACATCCTTCATTCTTGTTGATTATGTGCTTCATTGATGTTTGGACATTACTTGACATTCCATTATCCCTATATTGATGAAAACTTGGTAGATAAGTATAATGTGGACTTGTAAAATTAAAAGATTATTTTTGTATATACTCATGTCACTACTTCTTCATTGTCAGTCTATAAGATATACTGGATACATGTGGTTTCGTACTAATACTACACTTGCTGCACTCTTCTGTGGTGCAGATTGTATTTCGAATTTGAGCGCATTTCTTGGAGCTTAAGTCTGAGTTGGACTATATTGGAGTTGTGGTGAGCTGCTTAGATATTATGCGGCCCATACCTTCATCTATCACTGTTTATTAGGTCGTTTTGGTATTCTGATAGAATATTCCTTATGTTTAGACTGGTTATATAATTAGAGACTTGTATTGACTTTAGAAGCTCTTGTACTTATGACACTAAATCTTGGGGGTGGTATTTTAGGTTTCCGCATTTCATACTTATAAATGACTGTGTTTGGATATTATGTAACTGTATATCTTTCTACCTTAAGTATTGAATTGAATTGGTAAAAGTATTAGGTTGGCTTACCTATCGGTTGGGAACATAGGTGCCATCACGACTTGTGATTTTGGGTCGTGACAATGGCTTAATGTACTACTTGTTGCTCATTTATTGATATTTATATTGTTGAACTATACTAAATTGTTTTCTCTCGCGCACACCTTATGATTCTCATATACGCGCTATTTCATGCACACTTGCAGCCGCAGATCGTCTTCTCCTCCTTTCTTTTGAAGTTCAATGTCGGAAATCGTATTCTCAGCCTAGCTAAAGCGAGGCAGCACTATTCGCATTTCACATACGTTCACAGGAATGCAGTTATGCATCCTACTTTTAATCGAGATAAAGCTGGAGTGTCTTGACACCCAGTGAAGGACCTTTAGTCACACATGTTAGGTGGGGTTGGACCAGCAATGAAGTTGGAATAACACTGCTATCGATAAGTTGCCCCTCCCTAGCTTGAGTTGTCCACTCGGGTAAGCCAGTCTAGGTGCCTATCTCCTTCAGGTTTGAACCTAGTAAAACAGGAACATAGACATGCTTATCCATAGTAGGATTGCATCATTTGCATTTGACTTATAGAGCCTCGAAACAAGAGTTGGGTCCGTCTAGGATATGTCTCCCTCTCTTACTTAACCACTTAGATCATTTTATGTGCTACATGAAATTGCATTTATTTAGGAAGTATTTGCAAGTTGACCCATTCTAGTGTGACTAGTTGAATGCGAAAGATTATCTTTCGATATTTATAAAATACAAAAAAAGGGAGAAAAACACAAAAATATTTCTTATTTTAGAAGTTATTATACATTTGTTTAAAAAAAAAGATTTTGCACTACTTAATAAAGTAATTTTTTTTTTAATTTAGGTTTCTTTTGTATAGCTAATAAAAAATTTAAAATATTTTACCTTTTTAATACTTTGAAAGATAATGCATTTGTCAAGTCAAGTTTCAATATCTTAAGGTTTTTTTTCAACTGTCCAATCTGAACGAACTACGCACACCTGATTCTTCACGTGAGATATGTAGGCAACCCTCTTTGGGTTCGGTGATCCTTATTCAAAAAATTTTAAAAAAAGATATGTATTTCTTATTAAAAATAATGGTGTGCTTATGATCTTCCTGAACTACGTTTGACCTGATAATTGCTTTGACAAGATATGTAGGCAGCCTTATTTTAAGGTTCGGTCCAACCAAGAAAAAATCTAGAAAGTCCTCATCACAAAAACTGGGGCAAAAAAATGGATTTTTTTTATTCAAGATTCAAATAAAAATGTTTCTCTTCCTTATTTTAAAAATTAATAAAAAAAATTGTTTAGGGTAAAAAATAAATTAATTTTTTTTTGACTTGGTTGGTACCAACATGTTTAGGCATGTGCATAAGAAAAAAAGAAAGAAAGTGTTAAACTATTTGGCAAGACAAACCAACTTTGTTGTGACCTATCGACTTCTTTCGGTATCTCTTGATATATTTATGTAATACTTGAGAAACTGTTTTGCTTAAAGTTAAAGCTAAAACAAATTCGACCTCATTGTTTCTTAAGCATTGTGTGGTGAGCTTTAGATATAAAATTTAAAGGCATGAGTTTGTTGATCTAGAACTTGGCCCGAATGTAGGTTGAGGCGAAATTTTGGACAACATTAACTTAGGAAATGATTATAGGCTTTCTTTGATCCGATTGTGCCTTTCAAGCCTACCAAATGACATGTTATTCATAGAACTCCCATTTCGAGCATAAAACCTTTTTATTTGAATAACTACATCTTAGCATATATCCTTTCGAGTGCATAAATGTACTATTCATTGGTCCAACCTCCTTGAGCACACTATCAATTATCTACACAGTGCCAAAGATCTAAGATGGGTACCAAAGTGAAAAGACAAAATATGTGAAAGTTAAAAAAAAATGACAAAGAAAAGCTAGATTAAAAAAATGAAAAAAAATCTCCAACAAAAGGGAGAGAAAATGAGAAAAAAAAGAAGAAGAAAATAAATGAGGAAAAGCTTTCAAGAAAACAAAGGTCAAATGCGAAAATGAAAAATATTGAGAGCATTGTGCAAATTTTAAGGAGGAAATAGTCACTTTATCCCAAATGAATATCCTACCTTTTCCTAAGCCTACATTGCAAGCCAATGACAAGTCCTATTTGATCTCATTTTTTGTGTTCTCACATTAGTGAATTCTAATTACATGAGGGCCAAACATATGATATCTCGATCTCATGCATTCAACATCTTTCTGAGTGTGTGTGACTTCTAAAACGTCCTAAGATCAGAACAGTTCTATTGTGTGAAGTAGGACTTCATTTGTTGTAAGCCAATGACAAATCCTTTCCGCCGTGCGAAAAAAAGGGGTGTGACAAATTTGCACCATCTAATACTTATTCTTTTATGTTAGAGTTGTAATAATTGAAAATTTATGATTTTAGTATTCATTTGAATGCGTTCTTTTCTAGAGTTATGGTATTGTAACAAGAATAAAAATAATGCATTTAATAGAAAAAGGGGTGAAATGAAGGAATATATACATTTTATAGTAGATAAATAAAACAAAGGTTTAGTCATTTGTATAAGTATTAGCTTAAAGTTCGTTCCACTAAAATTATATTATTTTTTAAAGTAAATGCATAAGAGGTAGAACTAACATGCAAATTACCATAAAACTAGTAGATCAGTTCGGTTTCTCACAATTTCTTTCACATTCCTTTTCAACTATCTATTTTTGTTTATTTAATTTCTTCAATATATTCCCTTTAAAATATTCAAGTTAGTTCATTTTTCTGCTTCTACTAATTTCCTTATATTTTTCATGATATAGAGTTAATATTAAATAATCATAATGGTTATCGACCTTTCAAATCTATTATTTATTTTAGTTTATGGAAACCACATGTCAATAAATTATAGTGCATCAACGAATATATTATAATATTTCTCTAGAGATTTTAAATTGATGAAAATTTTAATTAGTGATCAGTCTTGTTTTTATAATTTTATACGATTTTTCAAATCTACCTTTCATTGTTCGTATGTGTATTGTTCTGTTTGTTTCTTCCTCGCAAATAAAAATAAATAAATCAAATAGACTTGTAAATTTAGAGTGCTCAAAACATCAAAATGCTATTATCCTTCTTGTTCATCAAATAAAAATAATTTAAAAATATTTATTGTGATTCAAGTAAGATCAATTTTAGTTTTATATAATTACTCTTTTTCTCCAAATATTGTAGTCTCTTACTGTTTTTCAATGATCTTATCCTTTTCTTTAGTAATGAATCAACTCTCTTTTCCCCTTTTGACTAATCTTAGCTTATGAAATTTTTATCTTGACTAATTTTTTACTACAATTTTAATATACTTACTTATATAATAGATTGAGAGATACATAGACCCAATTACACAAAGAATATAAAGTATTGGAAGAAATTAATTATTTGAGACAATCTTTATACTTTATCAAAATGCATATAACAAATTTGAGAGAGACATTTTAAACAAATTTTATGTTATGTCCTCAAGGTCATTTCTGCGTGTATGCCTCATGTTCGTCGTTTAGAGAATTCCTATAGTGACCCCAAGTCATTTATGACTTACTAGGACTGACAGTTTGGTCAACTGGTCGTTCGGTTGGTTTTTATGTGAGTTTTAGTGCTTTGGAGCTTTCTAAACTTTGAATGGTCAGTTTTGATCAAAATTTCAAGAAGATGACCTCATAATCCAATTCTCATGATTCCATCAGCTCCATAAGGGTCAGTTTAGGCTAGTAGCATGGTCGACATGACCCTCAAAACTTTCAGTTCGTGATTAGGCATTTTAACTTCCAAGTTAAGGCCTAAGTTTGACTTTAGTCAACACCTGAATGTTGAGATTGGTCTAGAATTATCTTTCGTTTGGATCCCGACGCTTCAAGGCTAATTCGGAGCTCCTTTGTAGATTTTGGTTTAAAATAGAGTTTGGGGGTGGGACTCACTTTATGCCGATATGACCTCGCATGGGAATTCCGACTGCTTCGTTGAGTTTGGAATATCAAATTTGATAGGGTTGCATATCTCGTTTGCAAGCACCGGGTTTTGAACAAATTCAGAATGCCCCGTTAGAGATTTAGAATTGCCAAAACCAGTTGATATGCATCAGCTGGTGCAGGCGTGAAATGGCCTTCACGTTCGCGGGCCGTTGGCCGCGTTTGTGGAGATCAGGTGATCTGAGGTACGCATTCATGGGAGCTGCATTCGCAGGGTCCCTACCACGATCGCAGGACTCCATTACCTTCTTGGATGCGTTCGTGGAGCCCTCGCTGCATTCGCGGGAGACCCATCACATTCACGAAGAAGATTCATCGACATGAGGCATCGTTAGTTCAAAGAGTAAATTCGTGATCTCTCCCTCGTTTTAGCTCGGATTTGGGTGATTCAAAGTCCCACACATTTGAAATTGTCAATGCTTTGTTGTGCTATGTTTTGAAAGGGTTGGTGAACCTGCGTTTGAGGTAAATTTCTGTACGAAGCTACAGTCTTGAGCTTTCCTTTTAGCTTAATTGTTGGAAATTGTGCATGTTGTTGTTGTTTGCTGATTGAAGCCCCGAATTGTGTTCAATTTTGGAACATAAGTTCAGGGGCATGGTTTAGGACCTCTTGACAGAGTCTATTCTGGAAATTTCAGCGTGGGTCCTGCGATTTTTGTTCTACTCCAAAATTGGATTTTTTTCAATTCAAGTGTTTTTGGTGTTTAAACAATCATACTGACATTCTGATCCTATTTTTTGATAGTGTGGTAGAATTTAGAGGTCGTTCAAAAAGGAAAAGCTCTGACCTTGTGATTTGGAGTGCACGTGGTCGGCCTACATGTAGGCTATGACTTTCTTTCCTTATAGATTGAGTTGGATTGCGTAAATTCATGTTGATTAGAGTGAATTCGGGTTATTCTTACTTTTCTTCATAGATACCTTGTTTTAGGATTGATCACTATTATTTTGAGTGTAGCACCATGTTAGTTGGGGTTTTATGTGTGTTGTTGCATGCTTTTGTGAATTACTTGCGTTGTTACTCATTATTTGGAGCATGCTCGGCCTTAATCTATGATAGAGTAGTGTTGCCTTAGACTCGCGAGCCTTGTAGCCTTGTTTTCATCTCCGACATCATTTCGAACGGACTAGATCCTCGTAAACTGGAATAGCATATTAGAGTCTCATAGTTTGAGCCTTAGTTTGGGGCTTTTGCAGAGACTTGGGATTGGATTTTTCTAGGCTTGGAACCTCCCATTGATACTTGTAGATAGATGTCGTTCCATGATAACTTATTCCTGATATTAAGTTCCTCTTCGGAGTCGACACACCGCTTGTCACTTTTGCTAGCTGGGTTGGGAGTTGTTTGGATACTGTGGCTATTTTAAGTTCGAGGCCTTTATTCCAGTTTGTGGTCGATGCTTTACGATTTGAGGTTGTTACCTTTAGTTAGAGGCCATCACTTTGGGTTTGAGGGTTAGAGTATACTTATTGGATCAGGATTTGAGGCACTTCACTTTTGTAGTCTTAGTTATTTTGTGTACCTGTCGGGATTATAGGGGTCCGTTCGGGTTTTATTTAAACTAGCGCACGAGTGTACCTTTTGGGCTTATGGGGTCCAGTTAGAGCTATTTTAGCTGTACTTAGATTTACTTTTGGTATGCTCATGTGCTTTCTTTCTTATCTGCTTGGACCTTTGTTGTTTCTAGATTCTATCTTTTCATATTGTTTTTACCCTTCTTGCCAATTGTCCTATGATGCCTACTGAGTACCTTTGTTTTGGTACTCATGCTACACTCAACATCTTTTTTGTGATGCAGGTCCTAGTACAAGCTACCAATGGTGACCGTTCATGATGTCTTTTACAAGTATTGGGGATCGGAGACAAGGATGAGCACTTGGCATCCTGGATCAGTCTGTCTCCTTCTATTTATATCTTTAGCTAGTCTTTCTCTTTTGAGACGGATTTTACGGTCTACTTTTGGGACTTGTATTTTTATAATAGAGAACTTTGTACTCATGACTTTAAGGTTTTGGGTGGGATTCTATTATATATAGATTTTTGTTTTCTTTAGATTTTATCTTATTTTTTTATTGTTAGTGTTATTTCTATCTAGTTCTACCCTTATACACAGTATTTGTCGTTCAAGGTACAAGTTGGCTTACCTACTGGAAGGTAATAGTAGGTTCCACCATGACTCAAGAAATTGGGTCGTGACAAGTTGGTATCATAGCCCCAGGTTCAGCGGTGTCACTTGTATGGAGCTAATACCTAGTAGAGTCCTACAGATTGGTGCAGAGACGCATGTATCCTATTTTTGGGAGGCTACAGGGTGTCTTTAGTAATTTTTCTATTTTGTATCACTTTCGTGCAATGTTTGTGTTATTGGTTTCTTGAAATCTCACTTGTTTCACTCTTTTCACAGGATGGCTCATATGCATTGTGTGTTAGCTCAGTGTAAGGGTGAGACCTCCCCTACTAGATAGGGGTGCAGCACCACCCTCATATATAGAGAGGTATCCAAAGCCAATAACGGACCCTCTAGCAGCTCAGGTCCCAGATAAGTCAGTGGGTCAAGGCCAACTCACCTATTAGTCGGACCAACTATGGCTCGAGACCTTCAAGCAACCATCACTCAACATCTAATAGTGCTTGGAGGCATGCAACAGGCCTTAGTTGTAGGTGCAACACCAGGTCAACATAGGCACCTCAGGACCAGGTACCTCTTAGGGTGCCCAACCCCTGATTTCGGCTGGGGCTATTCCGCTAGATGAGAAGAAGATGCTCGAGGTGTTTCTTAGGATTTCACCTGTGAGGTTTTCTGGTGCTATAGTTGAGGATGTCCACGAGTTTCTAATTATCAAGTGTGAGCGGCTATATACCTTGGGTTTGGTGGAGTCTAGAGGAGCTGACTTTATTGCTTATCACCTAAATGGGCCATCCAAGTAGTGGTGGTGCACCTTTATTGAGACCAAGCCAGCTAGATCTCCTCCGGTCACTTGGACTGAGTTTTCTAAGGCCTTCTTGGATAGATTTGTCCCTTGTAGTGTCAGAGATAACCTTTAGGATCAGTTCTCCAGATTGGAGCAGGGCTCCAATACTGTGTCTGAGTATGAAGCGAGGTTTCACGAACTCTCCTGGCATGCTACTATGAATAAACCAACTGAGAAGAAGAGAGTTCAATGCTTTGTTCGTGGGTTGAGACTTCAACTATGGATTGAGACTCAGTCTATAGTCTTTGTGGGTCATTCCTTTCTAGATGGGTTGAGACTTCAACTATGGATTGAGACTCAGTCTATAGTCTTTGTGGGTCATTCCTTTCTAGATTTTGTTGACCATTCCCGCACTATCGAGTAGCTCGATCATGAGTCCTAAAGGGGCAGTGACAAGATAGCTAGACATATGGGTAGCTATAGCGGGTCCCTTTCTAGACAAAGGGACTCCTATGATAGGCACATGTAGATGTTTCAATAAGTTTAGTCCAGCCGGCCTGTTTAGACCTCATTACAGGCTTAAGAGGGTGAGGGTATAGCTGGAGTAAGGTTGGCTTTAGTCAGAGTCATTGGTCCTAATCTTGTGCTTTAGGCCATGGATGCCATTTTTCTAGGAGTCGATCATCTCTGGGTTTCTTTGAATTTGGGGAGCTTGACCACTAATCCAAAGATTCTCCCATGCACACACGAATTTCTCCAACTCCACAAGAAGCTCCCCTAGCTCCACCACAAGCACCTCTATATAGGTGTTAAGGTCAGGGTCAGGAGCGTCGTAATGGATATTAGGGTATTCGGGGTGCTCCCAAGGAGGCAGATCAGGAGGTAGGATAGATGGCCAGGGTAGAGGCAGATATGGCCATTTTTGAGGCATCAGACAATGTGATCACATGTACGATTCTTTCATGCCTTCAACATGCCTCGACTTTATTTGATCCAGACTCTACCTATTCTTTTGTGTTTGTTTATTATGCTTGTTGTATGGGTATGAGTTTTGAGCCTATGAAAGTGTCGTTGCGTGTGTCAACCCCACGAGTGAGTCTTTAGTTGTCACGACCTAAGCCTAGGGCCTAGACGTGACATGGCGAATGAGGAACCCGAAGGAACCCCAAACAAGCCTCTCAAACTTGTCATCACACTTCATCTGTCGCGGAAGTACATTCAACATTAATTAACGGGAAATAGGGACTAAGGGCAAACCATTT